>JASMMZ010000006.1:26261598-26342188 GCA_038502455.1 Anisogramma anomala
TGCTCGGGTGCCCGCGCCCAGGCAATGGGGATCATTTGCCCGAACATGACGTTCTCGATCAGCCGCACCATGCCGGAAAGGTCGATGTCGGCGGGCACCAGGTTCATGGCGCCGTCGCGGAGCAGGGAATCGAGCATTTCCAGCGCGGTGCTGTCGGATCCGGAGAATAGTTTGGCAAGATAATCCGATTGTGTCTTCTTCCAGACGTCGAACAAGACACCCATGGCAGCGGTGACATCGTTCTGAATGTTGAAGGAATCGTGCGCACTGTTCTCTTGGGAATCTCAGCGTCTTCTTTCGTACCAAGCGTGCGACGGAGGCGTGGGTTTCGTGGACATATCCATACGCGTGCATGTTGTCCTTCGCCATGCCGAAGGAGTTGACGATTCCAGCGTTCATAGACTCCTTGGCAAATCCCCAGTTGCTCTGGGTGAAGATTTTGGCGTTTCTAATGACTACTCGAGTCAGCCCGGTGCGCGTGTTCGTTGGCGGCGGGCTTTTGGGGCCAGCCGGTAGGTGCTGGGCAGGCGGAGGCCGTACTGATATTCCACAACCCAGCGGTTGCCACGCCGACCCCGATGGACAGGACGTCGAGAATTGTTTTGAAAAGGGATGTTTGATCCTTGGGGTGCAGCTGAGGAGCGAAGGTCTTGACGAAGTCTCCCATGGCGCCGACAATGCCGAGTTGCGCATCCTGCAGGGCTGTGTGGTACTTTTGGAAGATCTGGCATGCAAGACTGGGTCAGCAAGCAGGCGAGGCCGTGCTGGGGCATGTTGGATGTCTCACCTGGTGAAGGCGGGAGAAGGAATTGAGGAGAAGGAAGCTAGACAAGCGGGCGTTAGCAGTCGTTCGCGTGTGCGCAAGAAGCAAGAGACCGTAGAGACCCCACCCGGCCGGATAACGGGTTTCGTTGCACCGGACTGTGGTCGAACAAGGCGTGTTGGTGATGTCTTGACAGTCCCAGCCCTCGGGCCCGCCATAGAAGTCGCTGATGAAGGCCGGGAATTTCAGGTCCACGGCATCGGGGCCGGGCCGATAGGCCTGCCACGCGGCCACCGCGGCCTTCCAGGAGTTGTTGGTGTCGGCCATGGCCCAGCGGACGTTGGCGACAAGCTTGGCATCGGTGACGCCGGGGGACGAGCACGTGACCTGCTTCCACGTGTCGGCGGGCGTGGCGGGCGCGATGGCAGTCGTGGACAGGTTGACTGCCTTTGGCGCGGCCTGCGTCGGTGGCGTGGGCGCCGGACGGGTCGCATTGGAAGAAGCGTTGAGCGGGCGGAAGGGCACGACGGAGAGGGGAGGAGAGTCGGCACGGACGGCGGGACAGCCGAGGACGGTGGCCGACACCAGCAGCAGCGCTACGGGGCGCCTCATGTTCAAGCTGGGACATGGCGAGGTGCAAGGTGAGGGTGGAAAGCGAGATGGAAAAATGGGTGGTGAAGCAGCCACCACCAGGGACTATCGTGGGCATCGCACCTGGAGGGCAGCGTCTGCTGGGACGAGCTCATGAATCATGGCAGTGACACCAACAGACGGACGAAGCACGCCTTCCAGCAACGGGTGTTTGGTGGTGAAGGCAGCACATGCACGATCCAAACATGATCATTGCCTGATGCATGCACGCGTAAAACCTTGCGAGCACTTACGTAAATGTCCATGTCAAAACCCAACAGCCGACACAGCCTCGCTGTCATGGGTTCAATGGCTCCTGCGATTGGTTCCCATTTGCGGTTTTTTTCGCCCCGAGACACGCCATGCAGTCCAGTCGACCTTTCGCACTCATCCAACGCACTACATTCGGACGCGCTGAACGGTGGTCGTCTGGGTAAAAATCTGGAACACGTGGGATCACTGCCGACCAATGGCAGACGAGACGGTACCGCACCGCATCCACCTGTGCTCGTTGTGAAATACAGCCACGGATCTGGACGTATACTGCCGTGATCCTCCTCGCATGGCCACACGCAGGCTGCTTCTAGAAGCCGGACAAGGGGGTCCCCCGTGCTGTCTATATTTGTGAAGTGCACAGGACCTAGCCACCGTTGCCTCAAGTTAAGGTTCATGGCACCTTACCGGTAATTAAACCAATGAAGCAATCGTGAACAACACGTGCTTGGCAACGGTGGCGCTCCATCAACACCGTGGAGTACCCTCCGTATGTGGCGTAGAGGGTGCTCTTCACCGAATTTCGTCAGACACACATAAAGGATGGAAAACCCGGCTTATGAACGGGCAGTGAATGCTGCGAGCCCAGGCCTCTGGAAGGCAACAGATAGTCACATGATTCGAAATGAGATAGACACCTCTCCCCAACCGTCTTCCCACTTTCAGCAGCTGCCGAGTGCAATCACCAGATCATCACCTCCACTGCCCTCCAGATGCCCACCACGCCCAGGACCACCATCATGATCCTCCTCCTGCTACTGTGCCTCCTGCAAAGCAGGACGGCACTGGCCACGCCCGCAACACGATGCAACCAAGTCAACTGCCAGGTGTCCGTCTGCGCCCCCAGCGCCGACGAGGCCTACGGCGCCGCCTCGCTGGGGCTGGTCGGCATCATGGGGCCCGACTGCGCGAGCTGGCTGCGCGGCTCGCCCGTGCAGCACGACCGCGGCAACTGCTCGGCCGGCAAGCAGACCTTCAGCGGCAGCTTCATGGTCTGGCGCGCGTGGAACGCGCAGGGCGCCGACTACGCCGCCACCATGGCGTCCGAGGGCGACTTCCTGGGCGCCACGTGCCGCGGCGGCCGGACCATCGCGTGCGAGGCCCGCGCGTCGGGCGAGTATCCCAACCAGGCGAACGGCCGGTGCCAGCGGATCCAGATGACGTGGTGCGTTGGCTGGCTCTTTTTTTTTTTTCTTTTTTTTTTAATTCTTCTTATTTATTTTATTATTATTATGATAATTATTCACATTGTCATTATTATTATCATTTTCACATACGTCCACGGGGCGCAATGCGAGTCCGGTTGCTAACGCGCCTGCGGCAGACATGCAAGCGGCAGCGCATGTCGTGATGTGGAACCCTCGCCCACTCGTGCGAAGGGCAAGAAGAGTGCAGGGCGCCCACACGCCGAGGACCCTTGCCTGGACAGAGTGTTGGTGCGGCTACTCCAGGCCCTCGGGCTGTGACAGCAACGATCACGAACTACGAGGACGAGGCTCCGCGGCCCAAATGGCTTGGTTCCATGAGTCTGTGCATGTCCTGGCCAAGAGGGAGCCCAAGAATCCCGCCTCCCCCCAAGCCAAGGGATCGCAGGCGAAGGCGGTCGAGGCCGAAAGGTGCCTGCCTGGCCAGCTGCCTTGTACGAGCTTTCGCACCAGAGGTCGCAGGCGCCGAGCGGCCCACAAGCAAAAGCCCTTCGGTGAAAAGAAATCATACTACCTACACATCTGTCGAACCACACGTTTTGGACACGCGAAGAGTCGAAGACGGGGGTGGAATGGATGGTGCAATGGGCGATGCCGAATACACCTATGTACATACACCTGTGATGTACCTATCTACTGAATCACAGCATTCGCTGCCCTCGCCACAGGGTCGGCACAGTTACTCTTCTGGTACATTTAAAAGCTTGACATGGACTTCGGACGCACCAATCGAGATGCACGAGCTTGGCTCTGCTTGACTTGTCGGCTGAACTTTCAGGTCTGGTGCAGTACCGCCCTTTCGTTTGCCGAAGCCCGAAGGTCGGAAGCAGATCCAAACAAGCACATGCTGCCCGCCGTGGAGCAATGCAGCAGTGGCTTGCGGTATACCGCTCGTATCGTGTGTTGGGACCGGCGTGTTGTGAATAGATTGCACATTCTGTACATTCTTGCTGTTTTGTCGTACTTCGTTACGTGAAGACGACTTTCATTCACCCTCACGTATTGGGAAGAAAAGTGGAAGGTTATGCGACGAATCATGAGCCTTCGAAATTTCATAGCAAACGAAGACCGAGACCGGGTCTCCGCTAGCCATATGAATGTATGTTGCGATGGTTGCATGTGCCCAATTCAAGACTTGGTCCCCCTTCTCATGTGACAGGTCCCTGTTGTCAGCCACGATGAAAGGGAAGCCAGGCCTGCTATTCTGGGCGCGGCGCCCCTTCAGCGTGCCAGATAGTTCCGGAACGTCATTCTCGCCGCATATCACCCAATGTCGTGATGAGTAAATGTGATCATCCGGTGGATTTTATGTGCAAGAGAGTCCAGGCAGGGATTCCACGGGGCGTGGGGGCGATGGGTGTGCAGCATACAGTCAGTCATACTTCGGGGATGCTGCTGCGAGTCTACCCAGTGGACGAGTGCCACCAACAAACAGTTCTCGGCCTTTGGCCCAAGAGATACTGATGGCATGTTCAGTAAGTGTTTCTTCTTACCGCAGCGTCTGACCTACCATTGCGTTTTTTTCGGCCATTGGACGGGCCTCGGCACCAGAACCCAACAGCCAGTTCGCTTTCCACGGCCAGTTCCCATCTCAAGAAAATCTTGTTTCTCCACGTCAGGCTCGCAGTCCAGAAGCGACCAGGGTAGTCCGTTTGCTTAGCCATGGCCGCGATTCCAAACCTACCTTGGCTCCTTTCCTCCGCGGCGAGCGCACATGATCTCGCTCGTTTGCATTCGATCGATATACAGAGTGGAGACATCCATTCTCCGACGTCTGCCTGTGGCTCGCAGGGCGCAAACGGTTGTTCTCGTGCCAATCGTCGTGATGGGGTGAAAACAGCGCCTCGCCCCTATGGTGTTGCTGTAAGTGCCAAAACGGGACTAGTGCGACTGCCGGAGGGGATGCAAGGATCGCACGACATGTACCCAAGTACCTGCCAAATACGCACATGGTAGCCACACCGTCGTCGCTGTCTACCTCGCGCAAGCTGTCCTGCCACCGTACCAGCAACAAACAGGTGGACAGGCCAACCGCTGGGGAAAAAAACACCTTGTGACTGCACGTGTTGGTTGCCTTGCTCGTACTACTGCCACCAGAAGAGCCATCCGCTGCAATGTGATCGACGGTGAAGATACAGCGAGGGCCCCCAATTTTCTCCCAGGATCTCTTCCGAGCCGGGGCCTGGACTTGCACTGGGATTGGTTAAGAGTTTGTCAACGCGTGTGGGATGTTGGTAGGCTGAAGGAGGGCATGGGAGGTCATACCATAGTACAGAGGTTAAAGCGAGGTGGAAGGATGTTGCAATAAAGTGTGGCATACCCTGAGATTACTATAATTTACGTCGGAAGCTTACCTGTCGGATCCGGGATATCAAATCCGAACAATCGGAAGCTCATTATGAGATCTGATATGATCAGGGTTTATGTCGAAAACTTACTCTGTATTACGAAGTTTACACGAAAGGCTTCGGTATTAATAATGATAGTAAGGAATAAATATTCGGATTTATTTTGTTATTCCTAGTTAATTCAATCCTAATAAATCTCATCTTAATAAAGATAAATCTAATTAGCTAGTAATACTCTGATATTAGTTTTATCCATTTTTTTACCCATTGTACAGAGTTTATCTCTTAATACAGTATCCTTCTTAATTGACTATATTGAAAATCATTAAAATGTTTACTTCTACCGATGAAACCCTCATTATTTTTAAGTATATTAAAGACTCCACCACTTACATTTTTCAACTATACTAAATGATTCGGAATCTGTATATGTTAAAATACATCAAGTTCAAGTTTAAAACAAACTGGTAAAAAACAATAAAAGATTCGCGAAATGAAAAAATCAATCAAATCCTATAAATATAACTGACCATAGAATAAAAAGGAAATATTATCTGCAACTATAGGGATCATAACTTCCTTTAATAATAATAAAACGACTAGTTTAACAAATTCACTCAAATTAACCATTCTATTGAAAAAACAGTCAATTTAATTTACTAACATTTTATGATGTAGATACATTAACCTAAGGATAAAGATTTCATTAACAATTTTATGAAGCTTAAAATCTATGTATTAAATTGAAATGTATTAGATGAAACGATTTTGGATAATAAAACAATACGATTATTACATATAAATTAATTATTCAATGGAATTATAATAAATCCTAACTTGAAACCCCATACTAATATAGAAAGTGGGATATAGCTTATTAAAATAAAGATGTTATAAAGGTTAAAGATTTATAGGTTCCATTAATATCCTAATGTTGCTTTCAATATGTAAGTATTTTTTCAATATTGCAAAATATTTATAAAGTTCGGATTGAAATTTAACTATGTTTTGTAGCAATTCAGGAAATGTTTCGCGATGAAAGCCTGATAGACATTAGATTACAACCGTTAAACCGTTGACAATAATTTTTTAATCCAAAACGAAAAAGTGAATAACTAATGCAATGGAAGAAAATTAAAAACAAATGGGAAAAACATATATAACGAGAAAAAAACTACATTTACATAGGAAAAGAAAACTTTTTCCATTACTGGAAGCCTATTATATACACTAATATACAAATTGCTATTAAAAGGAAGTTTTTTGTTCAACCGTTTCAATCAATTAATTTACTGCTCTGAAAAACTTTGAAGAAACTTAAAAATATTGAAGAAATGGAACAACACAATTCCAAAATTTAAAATAGTGTTGTTTGGTACTATAAAGCAAAGAAAACCTAACAGGAACATAAAAAAATTAAAACCAATGATAAGGTTCAACACAAAGGTAACGGAAAATGAACCAATTACAATTTAGACTTCAAAGAAATCCTTTAATACTATAATATTAGCATTCACTCCAAATAATAATAAAATCATAATTTGAATGAATGTTTAAACATTTCGAATATTATAAGTGGTAACAATAATTTCCCTCCTTTTGATATACAGTGTGACAAATTATATAACTTTAAAACTTAAAATCATTCCTTAAAAAGATACATCGTTACAAACAATATATACTTTAAGTCTAGGTTCTATTAAAACGTTAAAAATAGGGATGTTGTATTCATCGATATTGAAATACTAAATATTACGGTTACCCGCAACATTATATTACAATATTTTTTGAATAGGCTTAAAGGAAAATTAAATAGGGAAACTAAAATAAAAAATCTTATAATATAAACTTAACTCTCATACCAACGTTATTTCGGCTGGCTTACTCTGGAAACATATGAGATTCCAGATTGATAGGTGCGATAATACTTCTGGGTTAGCGATAAAATCCTTTAAGGAATTATGAGTCCATCGAAATCTTAAGAATATAATTAACCTATTTGTAGCTATTTTTGATTTCTGTTTCTATTTTCGAGTTTAACTCTATATATGCGTATTTTTGGGTGCTAAACGACTGCCTATAAAGTTGTTAGTACAGTGTAAAAGATGTAACTTTTAGTTGAACCATTGAAAAATAGTTATCAGAAGATAATAATAATCTCTAATGAAATTTATATTCGAGTCACGTGAATTTTACTTTTGTAAATATATTTTTTAAATCGGCAATATAAGTTAGTATACAAGCTTTTCAAATCGCTGTACACGCTAAGTATGGTAATGATAATGGTTTCGGTTAGCTTGTTTAAGTCAACGTATAAAGAAAATGGTATAGTATTCAAGTATAGTTGTAGAAAGATGATGGAATTGAGAGAAGAAGCACCCAAAGAGTGCATGCCCAAGATAAGAGCTTTAGCTCCTACTTAGGACACGACATTCTACTATATACTCTGCTAACATGCTCCCTGAGGTGTAAAACTCTATCATGCACTTCATTAACATACTTCTCCACGCTTGCTGACTATAGTTATATTTAGTAATATTTATACTAACAATTTTCATTCCTATTCAAAGAGCTTCGTATCTATAACATAGTAATAACAATATAATTTGTCTAAGTTTTCAATCGGTTATTCAGTAATAAGTTAGGGCATTTGATTTGTTATTTAATGAGAATGGTTATATAGGTTTCAATTTGTTTTGGAAAGTTAGAAAACTTCTTAAAAGCATGATTATCGATATTATATATTATAGAATCAGTATAAAGTAATACTTCGATATTGGTTTAGGCAGAATTTCATTCTTTCCTCTTTTAATGATGCGTTACTTTTTACTAGATAACTCCTTAATTAGCTATACAGCGCTTTTGCACTTCATTTATTACTTGATTACTTATTCATACAATGTTTTAGTGCTTCCATAAGATGTTTTAATTTTTTTTCCATATAATATACATTGTAAATATCGTAGTAAACGATACTGTTTGATGTGGTAGCTTTGAAGTGTTGCAAAAGTAGCAGTTGCTGTTCGCGCTCCCTGTAGTAGCCTCTTCCTCTGCTTTTTGTCCCCCGTCGTTATCACTCTCCTTTCCCCCTTTTACATTCTTTCTCTAGTTCAGTTTTAATAATAATTGCTAGAGTAATATCAGAAATTCAGGATTATAAATATTATCTTTTTGTTGTAAATGAATACCTCGCTTTTACCTTTAGCGCATTTTAAATATTAGGCGTAATATTAACGAATTGTAACGAAGTACCTAAAATTTACCTTTTTGAATCGTTAAACATACTAATTGTTTCGTAAACGAAGCGGAAATATTTAAAAGTGCCCGTCATTAAAAGGCGCGTTTCGCTGAAATACATTTTGACGTCGCTTTGGTATGTAAAACATTAAAGTAATATATTAAGATAAACGCTTCCTGCATACCTATAATCTCGTTTTACGTGTTTTTATCGCCTTCGTCATCGCCGGTAAATTGTTTAGCAAATGTTGTTAAAACAGTAATATTTCTGCTTTTTATTACTATTACAAGAGGAGTGATAATGGCTACGTTTATATTTCTATAGTATTAAGGCCGTTTACGAAGGTTCTTTCAAGCGCCTATTGTCTTCAATATAAATTAATTACTTTTTTAACACGTAAGCTGTGGTTTCGTTCATTTGTTACCTACCTTTTAAATATGTAATACTGTTAGTAGGGCTTTAAATATTGCGATGTTGTCGATTCGATTGGTTGAGGTAACAGTAGTATTACATAGTCAGATAGTAGATGTATTGTTTCAGGTTTGGCAGGCTGCTAGCCGGTTTGCACTGTAATTTGTATGGTTAATTGCTTAGCACATACCCTAGTGTGAAGTGCAGCGTACTGCACTCGACTTACACTTAGTATGGTAAGTCAGTATAAAGAAATACACTTAACTTGCAGTAAAGTTGACCTAATGCACTTCATGTATTACTATTCCAACTCTGGCAACTTTTTAGTTTATATGCACACACTAATGTGGCTAACCAATCTTTTCCGGTTACTACTAAATTACCTCCACATCAACTAGCTAGACCCCTGTTAATTCCAGTTAACTTTTATACTGAATTGCACACAATTGTATGCAAATTAACTCCATTTGACTTTAATTGCTCCGTTGCCCCGAGATCCGAGTTTATTAACTCCCACAAAAAGTTTTTCCGTTACAAACTCTTATTAACCTCTACTTTAACTATGTTAATCAAACAAATTATCAGTAGTCCCTTAGCAGTCTTCCAATCTGCTAGCATATCCCTATCTGCCGTCACGTGATTTGAGCTTTTCGGGCGGCTTATCGACGTAACCCTCGATACGTATAGTTAGCTTGTTGCTGTCTACAAACCTTTCTATAGCTTTATTCAACGATACCTCCATTATGTCGTTCGCAGGGTTGTCTTTACCATCGATCTATCGTAATTTCTTATTCTCCCTCCCATTGTCGGATTTGCGTAGTGTTATTATATTAATTATCAGGCGTTTCTCACTAGTGGTTCCGAGCTTCAAAAAAATATTTAAAGAGACTTTTTAAGTCAGTACAAATTACTATCAGGATAAAAGGAATTTTCAGCTACTGGGTAATAAGTCTAAAGGTTTCTTATATTGTTATACGTACGTTAAAGCTAGCTATTATTCCGTAGACCTCCGAAAATAATACGCTTCGTATAATTATTTTTACACTTAACGGAGGTTTAGTAAATTAGGTTACTGATAATGCTAAACTGGTCTTTCCCTCTTTTTTCTTTAACGAAGGTTATTAGGAAGCCGATTCGAAAAAATAAGTCGGTTTTATTCATGAAAGACCCGTTTGTAAAGATTATCAACTTAGCTCTTAATATATCGATTAGGACTATATTAATTCCACGTTCTGAATTCCGTATTTATTACTTGAGCCTTTTTTCAGTCGGTTAAAACTCTTATCCGTTAGGTTTTATGTTTGTACACCGATAGATAGATTATACGAGGCTTCCAGTTAGCATAAAGTAACAAAATGACCGCTTCAAACACGCTATTTCAAATACCATTAAGCCCTTGCCTTGTTAATCTTATCAATAGTTGCTAAAAAAGCACCCTAACACTTTTAGCGAAAGCTAAGGCTGGTATCAACACTAAATATACAGATTAACGATCCATTAAAGTAAATTTGTTTTCCTTTCGTTAACGTCGTTACCAGCTTATAATGTTAAAACTTGAATATTTTAATTGCCTACTATTTTAATACTTTAAAGCCAGCCGTTCTAACAAATAGAGTATCGTTAGTTTATATACCTATTATGTCGAAATCACTCTTTTATATTACCAATAAGCACGATTCGTACGTTTAAACTTTATCGTTAGCCGAAATTTAAAGTGAAATTAATAGGTTAGGAACTATGTTATAACCTAAGGACCAACTGCAGGTCATGGAATAGGCCAGCGGACCGCTACACCATCAGAAGCCTGATTTCCAACACATCAGGCCAGGGATCTCTTTTATTTAAGCACACAGGGTTAGGGTTTGAACCGACAGGACCGCCTACGGTCCAGTCGACAACATTGGAACCGAAGGAAGCGACATCGACTTCAGCGGTCCAGTACTGAAGATGGTATGAAATCCATAGGATATAAGGACACGGCCATCACCATATAGATATTATTTCCTTTATAGCTCTTCAGTTGTCAATCTAAGTATTCAGTCTCAGTATATTCTGAATAGCCTCACGGCTTTTGATCATTACTTACACGGTTGCGATATTATTCACTCAGCATCTTTTCTACTTTCTTGATAATATAAACCATCTGACTCTTTCTATATACTCATAGGTATTTAGTGTGATCATTACAAACTAATAGACCTTTACTTTAGCCAATCTATATAGTAACTTAACACATCGTATTATCGTGCCTAAAAGGTAAATAGTACGAAGTTTCTAAAGCATTTTTATTAATATAATCTATTATAAATCCGTTATTAATTCACCTATAAGCTTGCGTTATATTACGGTCATTAAACTTAAACTCATCTTTAGTTTTTATTGGAATACCTTTTATTAAAACGATTATTCAACACCAGCTAAATCTTTTCGATTGTTAACAACTATATAAAAATCCAGTTTTTTCCTTTATTACCGTATATTTAAGCGATCAAACGTAGTTCTTCGTACGGCTGCCCCGTAATCTTAGTTTTAACCTCGTCGATAATCGTCGACTTAAAAATCGTAACTTTTGGGTTTTAAAAGTTGAAATTGGTCCTTAACACGAATTATATTACCCCTCGAGTTAATAGGCCGTCAATTTCGACCTTGTTGTTTTCCTGAAAAGGTTTTCTGGTCGTTTTAATAATCCTTTACATTCGAAGCTTTAATGTTAAGTTTTTATCATTCTTCTTTTTCATATTTACCTAAGTAATATTATAAATGTGACCTGGTATATATTCTATTTTTTTAATGTTCCTTTTCTTTGGGGGTCGTCCATGTTGGCGGCATTTTATCTACTTGTTAATAACAGGTAATGGAGGTTCGTATAAGCTTAATCGTTGGGATTAAAGGTTTTCATCGGTAATAGCCTTAATATAAGCCTTAACTCTAGTAGATTAGAAATATATAAGACAGTTAACTGTTTTAACAACTATTTTAGAGTTCGTGATACTTAATATCTTGTACGGGACTTCTTATTTACCCGGCTCACATTATACAAAAACTTCACTTTATAACATTAAAGTAAATACGTCGATAATTAAAGGGCCTTTTCTGGTATTAAAGGCGTTATTAATTTGGCGGCGTGCCGATTTTTCTCGTAATTCTCTTAAAGCTTTGGTATAAGCCGCAACGTGTTTTCAAGTAATTTCTGATAGCAGAGATTTACTCGTTAGTCGTGGATACTCTTTTAAAACCAGCAGTATTAATACCAAGCTATCAAGGCCTACAATATCATTTATGCTTTTTACTATTATTTATAAACGTGCCTCTAGATTCCTAAAGATTTTAATCTCCAGTATGAGGATTTTGTACATTTAGCGAAATAAGGCGTATACACTTTTAACCTTCCTAATATATTAGTGGGTTTTCATAAGCACCTATTTATACTAAATACCCATTATTTTAGTATCTTTCTAAAAATTCGCCGTCGTAAAATTAGTGCCGGTATCGTAAACAACGACGTTAAATAATCCTAGGTACATATTAGTTCATAGTATCCTTAATGTTTTCTACATATCTTTTGCCGAAGGAAACTTGAGGAATTTAGTCCAATAAAAACAGGTTACGAAGTTAATAGTATAAGAAATAGGCTTATTATTCAAGTAAAATACATTAATAAGAATTTTGTGGTTAAAATACTAATTAGTTTTTAGTATAAAATTTAATTTATGAGGGGCTTAGATATACGTTTACCAAAAATTACAAAGTTTTTATTGGCTTTTAAAGCAAAATATTCCATATTTTTATACACTACAAACTTTAGGACTTTATGTAACCTATTCACAACTGGGTAGTTAAAGCGCCAGTATAATTAACGTATTTTCGGCTTCTTTAAGTTCAATACTACTACTTCCAGACCTTATAAATAAAACTATAAGTACTACCATTTAAGTTGAAGTAAAAAACTTTAATCGTTTTTAAACAATTCGTCTACGTTAAAGTTCATTTTAATATTGAGGGTCTTTATATCCTTTAAACAAAGTAGAAGAATGTTAAAGAATTTGAGGATATAAAACGTAATCACTTCCACAATAGTTTAAATTACTGTTATCCCTAGTAATGATAGTTATTCGCCTAATATAAACTTAACTTTAACTTTACTAATATCGTAACAATCAATTTTAATAATTATAATACTATTTCTCCGTAGCGCTACATATTATAAATAGATCTTTACTAAATATCCTATTGCCCTTGTATTTGGGATAATACCTTAAAACATATGGCTTGCGTAACAATAGAGAAGGTTCTAGGTATATAAAGGGTTATGGACATAGTTAGGATAAGTGTAGGGGTTTTAACTACCTAAATGGTACAGGAAAGCGTAATGAGCTAGTTATTAAACCGTATTAAAAATGATAATTTCTTATTATTTAATATATTTAAAGGCGTTAATGATATTAATAAGCTTGTCGCCTTTAAATTTTTTGATTTTATTTAAGTAATCCTATTTGAAAGTAGTAGAGTATTAGTCATAATAGACAACCTTTTTATTATTGCGTTTGAAAAGGAGGTCTCGAGTTAACTAGCAGCCAAACTTGCTACAAATTTAACATCTTTTGCCATTATCACAACGATAATGCTAGCGGTTAATATTTCCGATTAAAATTTAGCCTTATTAGTGTTAACGTAGCTGTTGTCTCCAGTCTATAGCCGATAGGCTAAACCTTTAGCGTTATAAGCGCCCATATTTACGGTCGACATAATTAACTATCGCAAAGTTTTTTTTCATTTATGTTAATAAAGTTGCCGGCTTAGGAGTACATACCAAACAAATTTAGTATACGCGCTATCACGGTGGCAAACGAGGAGCGTAACTAGCTAAAGAAGCATTTACAGGTAGTATCCGGGCGTTATAAAGTATATTCGAACTCCTTAACGCCCGTAACGGCTGCTCTTACCTATTCGAGAAATTTAACTTCGTTAGCGTAGACTTTTCCTATTACTTTTTAGCATAACATTCATTTCTTCAACATCTAATTAAGTATGTATATTAGTATTTCCTCCTTTTTCTTCTTCGCTATTATTATAGTTTATTGCGTTATAACTTAGTTTGTATAATATTACGCGAAGTTGACTTCGTTTTCGAAGTAACCTTTTATGATATTGTATATTTTGTGAAACGTAATAACTCTAGTAAAGAAAATTAGGTAATAGTTCCTAGAGTGCCTTGTAAGGATTTCAGGGAATAGTAAGTGAAAACCGAAGGTAAAACCTCTATATATTTTCAAATTTTCCAAAATAATACTATTTTGAAATTAACAAGGTTATAATGCTTCCTGTTATACTTTTCTATATCTTTTTAGATTTTTTCGAAGTCCGTCAGGACCTCGTAGTGAATATTAACCATTTTAATAGGTTTTAGGGGAAGGTTGCGATAGTTATCGTAGCTTTAAATAGTATTTTCTGGCAATTCAAGCCTTAAATCTTCCAAGGTACAGTATTAAGGGTAATTAACAGTCGCTTAACCCGAAGGGTAAAATCCTATAATAGGACCTATAGTAAGCTTTCGCGTATAGGTAAATCTAAAGGGAGAATATTTTAAGGGGCTTGACGGTTAAATTACAAAAGAGTAATAGGTACTTAAAGGTTTTGGGAGGCTTAACAATCCTATTTAATTTACTGGTGTAAAGCGCTAACATTAATACCTCTAGCCGCGTTAGCAGCTATTACTTCACGTGTTCCACCGCCGTTAAAGGCTTAGCTTAGTTAAGGGTAAGTTAAAAGTTCCCTCAATCGCGTATAAGGCTGATAAGGTTCCTTAATAGCTTTTCCCTTAAACCGTGAGTTATAAGAGCATTCTTCAAGCTAGACCAAGTTTAAAAGGGCTTAGGCTAACTTCATAACGCCTTATACTTAAATAAAACCCCCTTGTTCCTCCAATTCAGACCTAAGTCTTAACTTCAACCCTTTTTATACTGTTTTTCATATATCCATTATCTAGTCTTTAAAAAAGTCGCGATATTTCTTAAGAGTACGGTTAGGATCGTAGTTGTTATTATTCTTAACTATAAAGCATCCGACGAAGTAAGTAAGGTATTTTTCGGTTAATTCTTCGTTAACATTTAACGTCCAAAGGTTGTCTTCGTAAAATTTGGTAGAACCTGTTTCGAGCATTTTAATTTTTTTTTCCTGATAGGATTAGTCATGGCTTTAAAGTGATCGCTTACGGTAGACATCTTAAGGTTTTGGTACGTGTAGGACTTAGTGGACGTATAAGGTGAAGTACTTGGTGATTTTGGGGTATAAGAACTTGGTATTTTGGCGTAAGGTCGCGTAACGTAGCTTTCTTGGCGTAACTTGATGTTTTCGCTTAAAATAGCGAATTTGACGATTAAAGTGACGTAGGGAGTGAAAAGAGTAAAGTAAAGGAAAAGATTTGGTTTGGAGGGTAAAGTCGAAGGTTGTTTGTGTTACTGAAGGGCAGAGGTTGTAAGTTGTTTGGTATAGAGACATAGTCGTTTTTCTTGCAGTAGTAGTACCAGTAGTAGTACTAACTTAGCCGTTTTCCAACTTACCGAACTTTAAGACTTCTGACAGTCAATCTCGACGTTTTTTTTCCAAGAAGGATCCGTGAATATTTCTTGGTGTTTTTCAATAGCAATACCATTGCCTACTTCTAAATTATCGTTAGGGACTAACGTAACCCAAAAAGTCTTCTCTATTTTCCTGCCGTTATAGACTAGCAAAGTACTAATAAAGGTCTTTCATAAAAATCTTTCCTCTACCCTAGCCGCTATAACCGTAGAGCGTAACCAGAAAGTAGCTTCTTTTTCTACTTAGCTAATCTGTGCTTAACTCAATAAGCAATAATTAGTGTTGGTAGGGCTTTAGACGTTGCAACGTTGTCGATTCAATTGGTCAACGTAACAGTAGTATTATGCAGTCAGAAAGTAGATATATTGTTCTAGTTTTGGTAGACTGCTGGCTGGTTTGCACTATAATTTGTATGACCAATTGCTTGGCTCGTACTCCAGTGTAAAGTGCATCGTACTGCACTCGACTTACACCCAATGCGGTAAATCCACACAAAGAAATACACTCAACTAATAGTATAGTCAACTTTACTATAAGTAAAGTTGATATACTACATTACATATATTAATATTCCATCAAATACGAAGTTTAGGTTAATTTTTTGTCAGGCATTAACAGATGGTTGAAGGAAACCACGACTGTTATTACTGCGTTATGTTCGGGTTTATCCTTATATTATATAAACAAGTTTGACGAAATTTTCGCGCAACGTCACAAGAAAAGCAACTCGATTTATTACTGTTCGCCTAAATATATACAACCTAAGGCACGAGGGGCGCTTAGGTTTTATTGAGGTAATAATGCTGGCGGCAACACCGATAATAATAAAGACAACGACGATGATGGCGATAACAAAGGTGATAAAGACGATGACAACGCCAATGTAACTTGCTCTCCTTACCCCTCTACATTCGTCAATTTTCAATTGCTTCTTTTTTATGTTTTAATGATATAGATATATTTATAGGTAGATAACTATATAATATCATTTTATTTAAAAACGTGATGATGCAAATATTAATCAGTAAATGTGAATAATAATAATATAGTGGTAAAATGGTCGTAATAGCAGTCAAATGCAGTCATGTCAAGTCAACTAAACTGTTAGTTTAGTTGATTGTACTGACTGCAAATTGGCTGCAGTTTGTGGGACTACATTGTAAGTGTAGTACAGTAGGCGCCCACTTCAAAGTAAGGCATAAGCCAAAGCGTTTGAACATACAAATTAGCGTGTAGACTAGCTAGTGTTCTGCCAAATTTGGAACTTATAACTCACTCCACCAGACCCATTTTCAATGAAACACCAGTTACTTCGATCACAGTGATTCGAATCAAAAACATTGTAACAAAAGGCCTATATCTATAAGGAGGCCTACCAACAATAATGGAAAATAAATTGTTTCTAAAGTGGAATGTATAATATATAGGATAAAAAAATATAATTCAAACATAGAATACTAAATTTGAAAAAAAAAACATTGAAAAATTGCCTATAGGGGGTTAGGTAATATAGCCTTTTGGATGATATTAAGGAGAAGAGTATTTGTAGATACAATCGTTTTTCATACGTTAATCGGAATGATTTTAGTTATTGTATTTGTTGGATTTCATATTTTGTCGATTTATTTCGTTTTTGTTGATAGGTTTTACCTATTCATATGCATTTAGACGTTGCAACGTTGTCGATTCTATTGGTCGAAGTAACAGTAGTATTGTGTGATCAAGTGGTGAATATATTGTTTTAAGTTTTCCAGACTGTTAACTGGTTTTTGTAGTAATTTATATGACTAATTGCTTGGCCTATGACCTAGTGAGAAGTAAGGCCGTACTGCACTTGACTTGCGGTCAAATATAGTAGGCTTATACATAAAAATAAACTCAATTTTCAGTCAGTATATTCAACTTTACTTACAGTAAAGTTGACTTACTGCATTGCAATTACTACTATTCCAACACTAACAGCTTTTTAGTTTATGTGCATACGCTAGTATAATTAACCATTTTTTTCTGGTAAGCGCTAAACTGCAACCTTATTAACTAGCCAGACCACTATCAATTTTAATTGACCACCGTATTTAATTTCACTCATTTACACTTAAATTAGCTTTAATTGCCGTCAATTGCCCTACGGCTTCCAGATTTGACTTTATCGACTCCTACAAAAAGTTTTTCCGCCATAAACCTAAGCAAGCTTATACTTTAGCTATACCAATCAAATAATTCGCTATTATTAATCCCCTCATCGTTTTTCAATTCGCTAATACATCTTTAACCGCCGCTACGTGATTTAAGCTTACCTAATAGCTTATTAACATAGCTTTCGAAACATATAATTAGTACATTACTATATATAAACCTCTTAAGCACCTTGTTCAATAATGCCTTCATTATAGCGTTAATTTGTTTGTTCTTTCCATTGATTTATCGAAACTCTTTAATTTCCCTCTGTAAGCTTCGCAAAGTACCATTACGTCAATTTTTTGGCGCTTTTCGCTGATGGTTCCGAGTTTTAAGAGGCATTTGAATAGGTATTTCGAGTCGGTACAAATTATTAGCAGTATGAAAAAATTCTTTAACTACTTAATAATAATGTTAAGGGTTAATTATAATACCATACCTATATTGAAGCCTGAAATTATACTATAGATATTTAAAACTAATACGTTTCGTATGTCCCTTTTATATTTCATAAAAGTTTAGTAAATTAGGCTGCGAAAAATATTAAATTGATTTTCCCGCCTCTCTTTATTAACGAGGGTTATTGAAAGTCTAATTTGTAGTGATAAGTCTATGTTATTCGCGAAATATCTATTTATAAAAATTATTAACTTGGCCTTCAATAAGTCGATTAAAACCATATTAATCCCTTAGTTTAGATTTCGTATATGCTACTCGAGTCTTTTATTTAGCCGGTTAAAATCGTTATTTATCGGGTTTTGTATTTCTGTCGTGATAGATAGATTGTATACGGCCTCTGGTTTGCTCAGTATGGTTATGGAGCTATTACGGGCACGTTATTTTAGGTAACGTTAAGCCGAAGCCATGCTAGTTTTGTCGATTACGGCCAAGTTTATACCCTAGCCTTTTTTGGCGAAATTTAAGGCCGAAATTGATATTAAGTATATAGATTAACTATTTGTCAAAGTTAAATTAGCTTTCATTCATCAACATTGTAAACGGATTATAGTTTCAAAATTTCGAACTTTTAATTACTTGTTATTTCAATACCGAAAATCTAGCCATTTTAATGAAAAACATATCGTTAGTTTACATAACTATTGGACTAAAGTTTTCTTTTTACTCTATTCATAAATAAGGGTCGTATATTCAAAAATTTATACTTGATTGTAATTTGACGTGTAATTAGTAAGTTAAAAACCAATAAACATCTATTTGAACTAATCTCTACATTAGCTTAATACATTGTATAAATGTTCCTAAAGGGTAAATGATATGTAGTTTCTATAGTAACTTTAGTAATACAATCCGTTATATGTTAATTACTAACTATATACATATATATATATACGTTTTATTTCGGTTATTAAACGTAAATTTACCTTCAATTTAAATTAGTGAATTCATTATTGGGGCAACCAATGAATGAATATTAGTTTTTAAAATTGATGCAAATTACGTAGTAATTGAAGTTTTGATTTTATCGTTGTATATTTAAGCAATTCAACATGATTTTCCATACGGTCGCCCCGTAGTGTTGCCTTGAACCTCATAAATAATCCTCGATTTAAAGATCGTAATATTTAGAGTTTAAGGGTCAAAATCGGCTTTCGTTACTAATTATACAATTTCTTAAGTTAGTAGGCTATTAATTTTGACTCTATCGCTTTCCTTAATGGGTTTGCTGGAGATTTTAATAATACCTTGTATTCGAAACTTTAATGCTAAGTCTTTATTATCCTTCTCCTTTTTACTTACCTAAGTGGTATTAAAAATACGACCCGGTGCGTATTTCTTATCTTAAACGTTACTTTTTTTTCGGGGTTCGTCCATATCGGTGGCGTTTCATTGGCTTTTCGATTGTAAGTAAAAGAAACTTGTGTTAACTCGATGGCTTAGCTGGAGGATCTTTATTGTTGGTAACTTTAATATAAGGCTTAACTTAAATAATACGAAAGGTTACAAAACCGTTAGCAATTTTAACAATCACTTTAAAGTTAACGATATTTAAGGTATTGTATAATACTTTTCATTAACCCAGCTCCCTTTACACAAGGACTTTAATTTATAACAGCAAAACGAATACTTTGATTATCTTGGTGCCGTTTTTGGTGCTAAGGGTATCGTTAATTTAACGGTTTGCCGATTACTTCCGCAATTTCTTTAATACTTTACCGTAAGTCATCGCTGGTTTTTAAGTATTTATTAATAATAAAGATTTACTATTTGGTGTAAATACGCTTTAAGGACCAATAGCATTAATACTAGGCGATTAGAATCTATAATATTATTTAGGCCTTCTACCTCAATTTAAAGGCGTGACTTCAAATTCGTAAAACTTTGAATTTTTAATATAAAAATATTGTACACTCAGCGAAGTAAGTTGTGTGCCTTTTTAACCTTTTTAATAGTCTAATAAGCCTTCACAAACACCTATTTATACTAAATACCTATTATTTTAGTATTTTCCAACAACTCAACCTTCATAAAGTTGGGACCGGTATCATAAAAGACGATATTAGGTAGACCCAGGTACGTATGAATCTATAATATCCTTAGCGATTATCATGTATCTTTTATCGAAAGGGATTTTAAAAACTTAGTTCCGTAAAAAGAAGTTACAAAGTGAATGACATAAAAACATGTTTATCATTTCAATGAAACATATTAATAACAAATTTAAAATTAAAATAATTATCTTTTAGTGTAAACTTAATTATAGAAAAGGCTTAAATATTTATTTGGCAATGGTGATAAAGTGTTTAAATAAAATTTCATATAAAATATTTCATATATTTATACCTCAGGGATTTCGAAACTTCATATAGCCTATTAACGACCAAATATTAAAAACGACTGTGTAATTGGTGTATTTATGGATTCGTTAAATTGAATACTATTGTTTGAGAGCCTTAAAGATAAAATTATAGGTGCTTTTACTTATATGTAAGGGATAATCTTTATCCGTTTTTAATTAATTCGTAGGCGTGAACAGTAACTTTAATACCTAAGGTCGTTATATTTTCTTATTAAAGAAAAAAAGGTAAGGAGCTTACGGATATAAAACGAAATTGAGTTAATAATAATTCAAATTGCTTTTATCCCTACTTACGATAGTTGTTCGTTTAATCCCAAGTTAATTTTGGCTTTAATAGTATTGTAACTATTAACTTTATTAACTGTAATACTTTTCCTTCCCAGTGAAATAAAATGCGAATAGTTTTTTACTCAGTAACCTATTGCCTCTTTATTTGTTATAATACCCTCAAAAGTATAGTTAGCGTAACGATCGTGAAGGTTAAAGGTTTATTAGGAATTAGAAGCTCAAGTAAGATAAAGGTAAAGGTTTTCACCACTCAAACGGTATAAAAAGGCATAGTCAGCTAGTTATTGGGTCGCGTTAGAAGTTATATCATTATACCACTTGATTTATTTCGAGACATTTTCTTTATTAATTTACTTATCGCCTTTGAAAGTTTGCGATTGAATTTAAGCAATTTCATTTAAAGATAGTAAGGTATTGGATATAACATATTACTTTTATACTATTTGGCTCAGCAGGTGGATGAGAAGTTAGTTCATAATTATAATTATTATGAATTTGATATCTTTTAGGACTATTACGACAATAATTTTCAGGGGCAATAAATCCGCTTAAATTTTAATCTTATTAACGTTAACATAGTTATTACCTATAGTTCAAGGTATATGGACTTTATCTTAGGCGTTAAAGACGCACGTAACTATACTTACAGTCGACGTAATCAATTACTATAAAGTTCTTTTATTTACATTGTGAAAGTTGTTGGCTTAGGGATATATATTAAGTGAGTTTGGTATATATGTCAATACTGTTGTAAATAAGGAGCGCAAATAGTTAAAAAAGCTTTTATAAGTAGCATTTAGGTGTTATGAGGCGTATTTGAACTTATTAACGCCCGTAACAGCTATTCGTACCTATTTATTGTTGAAGGTACTACACAAAAAGATATTGTGAAGGCTTATAGATTCAAGTATTCTAGAATCTACATGGAGGACTTAATATATGATCAAATATATCCTTATAATAATCTCGATCAGGATCGAGATTCCTTTACTAGTTAATACTAGTGTATACTAGTAAATACTAGTACAGGCATCATTTCTATACTGATCCTCCGTACTAGTCAATACTAGTACTCTCACTAGTAAAACACAAGTATTGGTGGAGATATCTACAACTCTGGTGAATTCCTTATACTTTGATGTTAAGATATTTTAGTACTTAAAGTCTGTATGAAGTATTAACTAGCTCTGTTAGCCTTGTTAACCCAGTTATCTCTACTGCTAAGTTATATACCATATGATTGTACCTATTGTATATTTTAACATATTCCCTTAAGAGATACTATTTATTTAAGAAAAAAAAGAAAAGAGATAAAAAAAAAAGGTGAAGAATAAAGTGACAGAAGTATAGTGCGGAAAAAAGAACCGTAAATATAAAAAGCAAAATGATATATATAAACCGATTGAAACCAATAACTGTTTTAGATTTTTTTTTGTTAATATTCCAAGTTTGTACTAAAACCATTCTACCATTTTATGCCCATAGTACTATAAGGTAACTTAAAGCACAAGGCTTTATAAACTATTAATTTAGTCTGAGCTTAGGTTTACTAAGTCAAGTTTTTATATCATTGCTTTATGTTTTACCATTAGTAATGGCTTTGTTAGTTCGTTAACTAGTTGTTTATTAATAGCAACCCACTTGATTTGTATTATGCTGCGCTTCACTTCATCCTTTATAAAAATTTTAAGGGGTATATTTTAAGTGTATTGGAAGTTATTTGGGTTCCTAAAGAACTTAATAGCTCCTTTATTATTATAGTATATTGTAACTATAATAGGAATACGTAGCTTCATAAACAAGTTCCTTGTCCAAATGGTATTTTACGTAATTTTCGTCACTGTTATACTTATAGTATTCACAAAAAAAGACATATTTAAGATTCCCTTTCAAATACCTAGTTTATCGTGCTATTAATGATTTGAATTATATGTTTAGAGGTAGAATTTCTAGTCGTCTTATCCCTTTTTTAGTCGGAATCTTATTAGCCGTAGATAAAAAGTTGTTGTGTATCTTAATGATAATATTAGCTAAAGTTTATGGTATTTTAATACGGATTTACTAAAGAGTTTTCACCACCAACTTATAGTTTATGGTTTTTATACTTGTTGAAGTATCTAAAGGCGTAATTGACAAGTATAATGTTTTTATGTAAAGGATTGTGGTAAAAGCGTGAATGTATTAATACAAGGAAGGCGATATCTAGCCTAATTTGATATATTATATGTCTAACATCCCCTATATTGAACTAATACTTTTTGGGTTGTAAAATATCAGCTTAATATTCCTTCAATATTACAAGGACAAGGGATCTGATAGTAATAAATATATAGACCGAATGTCCAATTAATTCCTCTATCCTTAAATCCAATAACCTCTAAATTTACGTATTTTATACCAAGATAATCGTACGTACGTTCCTGTTCCTTAAGATACGCACCTTTAGGAAATATTTTGTCTCTCACAGGTTTTTATACTTGAAGTTCTTTTCAATATCTATTTGAATGGTTTTGATGACGTTCAGCTTTTGGCTCATTATCAAATATTCATTAACGTAAATATATATAATAAGTTGACAGCGATAGTTAATATATACCCTATTATTAATTCTTACGTATTTAAATTTAAAGGTATTAAATACTTCTTTTAACATCTTTAACTATTATCTTAAAGTCTAATTTGGTCTATAAAGTAAATTAAATAGTTAAAAGACTTGGTTAACTGTACGATTCAAACCCACAATATTTTCATTTGTATAGTCTAGAATAAAAGTATTTGATAGTATTTGGTATCTCTATTAATACCAGTTCTTTAAGTTTCTTATTGAGGAAAGTCATGTAGATATCAATTTGGTCTATATTCTATCTGTAAGAAGCAGAAAGTGTAATAAGGATCCTCCACGTGCGATATTTTACTATATTAGTAAAGGTTTTAATATAGTTAATACTATACCTTTTCCTAAATCCTCGAATCATGTTCCTAACTTTGTACCTTTCGATTTAACTATTGGATTTAATATTAACTTAAGTTACCTTTTTTATAGTGAAAGCGTAGCGTATAATATCCTTTTTAATAACCATAAAATTTTTAAGGGATAGTAAATTTGGTATTTGATTGTGGACGTCATTTTTTCAATGTTTTGCATCGAGGTCCTCCAAGATGTTCCTTATAGTCTGCTATGTTTTTGATTTACTACCTGAAAATATAAACTAAACTTTATCTTTAATACCAAAAAAATTTGCTGGCAAACTTACCAGCAAGCAATTTACTATGTTTTATTCTATTTAGCGAATACTACTTTTTAACTTGAAGTTTAGAGCTGTCATTACAGTGCTATAAGAGATACTAATCTTAATAGATTTGATATCTTTTTCCCTTATAAATGCTTGATGAGGTCTCGTAATAATTATTTTGAAGACAATCAGATTAAAAGTTCCAATAATCTTCCTTGACGAGTTCATGGGCCGGTTTAGTAAATAGACCTTAAAGATATATTAAGGCTTTGTAATATTTGATAACTATCACAAAAAAACGATTCTCTCATTTTCTATTGGATTCGATTTTTAACTCTTTACTAGTCATACAAAGGGTATATAGACGATAACGGTAAATCCGGGAATAAAATCAAATTTAAAGATAGGTCTAAAACCCCTATATCTCTTTACATTATCGTGAAAACCCTTATAAGGCGTGTTATACAACATCCTACTCCTATTGTTAACCGTTAAAATCAATATGACAACAGCTACTTGAAATAGGTAAGGCTACAAGTGGTATGGAACTTTTCCGGTAATAATTCAGGTCTTCATCTTTTTCAAAATCACGTTGTTAAAGAGTTTGTAAATATATTTTGCTTTAAGGATATATGGTAAAAAAAACACTTAAGGGTGAAAACGTAGTCGATAAAAATCTTTCAAAATAATTAGTTAACAAGGCTATTACTTCCGCTCAGGATTGAAAAATTATTATATATTATATACGTTTAATCGTTTCGTTTAACATACGATAAATGGCTTTCAACCCCTTACTAGGGGATATAACAGTTATATCATAAACTTTATAGGTATACTTCTCTGTTATAGCTATTAGGCTACAACTTTTGCCTCTTAGCCCAGTAATTGTTTTTAGAAATCTGTTAAAGGTTCAAATAAACCCTTTTTTAAGGTACTATATGAAAAACTTGGTTGCCAACGGGTGCCTTTAAAAAGTTTACAAGGAGTACATATAAAGTTTAACTACTCTATTTCCTAGTCCCTTTTCAGAATGTCTAACAACGGAAGTACTTCTTTTACTAAATTTAGGCTATTGTAACCAAACCTAGTATATTGAACGAAAGTATTAAAGGACGTAATGAAAGTTCTGGCAATTTCATTATAATAAAATTGTTATGTAGCCTAAATAATGGCATAGTCGCTGGTTATAATAACAACTATTTTCATAGTTTTAAAATTACCTAAGGATAAGTTTCTAACTACTTTAATATACAAACTATGAAGCTTTAATAAGCTGATTAGATTTATAATAAATTTGGGGTAATAAAATTAGTTGTAAAAAATCAGGGTATTAAAACTATAAATTTTTTGAAACTTAACCAATGTCTAAACTATTTCTTTACCAAAAGTATAAATAACATCTCCCCAAATTCGTAATCTGGGGTAATTATCGCTTTGTATCTCTAGATATAAGAATCATTGTCGTTATTGAAAATATGGTAAGATAAGCCTAAATTAACTTGAATAAAATTTCGAAACTGGACTTTATAAATTATGAAATTGTTCCCAGGTCTTTAGATCTTTGCAACGTTTTCAATTCGATTGGTCGAAGTAACAGTAGTATTGTATTAGTTAAGTGGTAGATGTATTATTCTATGTTTGGCAGACCGCTAGCAAGTCTACACAGTAATTTGTATGGCCAATTGCTTGGCTCGTACCTTAGTGTGAAATGCAACGTACTGCACTCGACTTACACCTAATACGGTAAGTTTATAAGGCAATGAACTTAACTTGCAGTCTAGTATAGTCAGATTTACTGTAATTAAAGTTGACCTAATACACTGCATGTAATATTATTTCAATATTGGCAGATTTTTAGTTTATACATATACGCTAATATGACTAATCAATCTTTTCTAGTTACCACTAAATTGCTCCCTTGTCAACAAGCTAAACGCCTATTAATTTCACATAAATTTCATACTTAATTACCCCCAATTGTATTCAAATTAACCTCATTTAGCCTCAATTACTCTGTTACTCTGAGGTCCAAGTTTATTAACTTCCACAAAAAGTTCTTTCGCCATAAACTTTCGCAGGCATTTATATTAATCGTACTACTTCAATAAATCACTATTATTAATCCCCGAGTAGTATTCCAGTTTGCCAGCATATCTCTATCCGCCGTTACATAATTTGGGCTTTCTGAGCAGCCTATTAAAGAAGCCTTCAATACGTATAGTCAGTCTATTGCTATCTAAAAACCTTTCCAGGGCCTTATTAGGCGTTATATTTATCATAACATTTACGAGATTATCTTTTCCCTTAATTTATTGAAATTTTTCAATTTTCTCTGTCTTTGTAGGTTTTACGAAATATTATCACGTCGATTATCAGGTGTTTTTCACTAGTGGTTTCGAATTTCGAAAGGCATTCGAAAAAGATTTTTAAGTCGGTAAAAATTACTACCAGAATAAGTGGAATCTTTAGCTACATAATAATAAGGTTAAGGTTTTTATACATTACTATACCTATATCAAAGCTTGTCATTATATCGTAGACCTCCGAAGCCAATACGCTTCGTATAATCCTTTTTTACGAAATAAAGGTCCAGTAAATTAGATTGCCAATAATGCTAAACTGATTTTCTCATCTATCTCCATTAACGAGGGTTATCCGGAAGCTTGTTAATCAGGATAGATCGGTGTTATTTAAAAAGAACCTATCTGTGAAGATTATAAATTTGGTCCCCAATAGGTCTATTAGAACTATATTGATTTCGCGGTCTAGGTTTTGCATTTACTACTCAAACCTCTTGTTTAGCCGGTCAAAGTCCTTATTCATTGGATTTTGTGCTTACTTCGCGATGGATAAGTCGTAAAAGACTTTCGGTTGGCATAAGGTAACTATATAACTACCTCGAACACGTTATTCCCGGTACCGTTAAGCCTTAGCCACATTAGTCCTATCAATTAGAGGCAAAACAAAACGCCTTGACCCTTTTAGCGAAAGTTAAGGCCGGCATTAACGCCAAGAATACATATTAACGATCTATTAAAGTCGAGTTAACTACTTTCCGTTAATATTGTTACCAGCTTGTAATTATAAAACTTAAAGTCTTTAATTGTCCGTTGTTCCAGTATTATAAAGCTATTCGTTTCGACGAAAAGAGTATCGTTAATTTCTATACCTATTACATCGATTTTTTTTACTTTATTAGCTAATACGGGTTGTATATTAAAGACTTTATCGTAAGCCGTAGTTTTAAACACGACTGGTAAATTGAACACTAATAAACACCTACTTGAGCTAATTCTTATAATGGCTCAATATATTGTATTACCATACATAAAAAATAAATAACACGTAATTCTTATGGTAGTTTTAATATCACGATCCGTTGTAAATCCGTTACTAATTGTATATAAGCTTACATTATATTACGACTATTAAGCGTAAACTTGATTTTAGTTTTAGCTAGTGAACTTATTACCAAATCAAACATTAAACGCTCACTTATCTTTCAAATCGTTAGCAAAAACGAAAGATTTAGTTTTTGCATTTATCACCTTATCCTTAAACGATTAAACGTAATTTTTCGTACGGTCGCCCCGTGATTTTGCCCTTACCATCGTAAATAATCCTCGACTTGAAGATCGTAAAGTTTAGGTTTTGAAGGTTAAAATCGGTTTTCAGTACAAATTATATAATCCTTTAAATACGTAGGCCGTTAATTTCGACCTGATCGCTTTTCTTAAAAGGTTTTTTATAAGTTTCAATAATCTTTTATATTTGAAACTTCAATACTAAGTCTTCGTTATCCTTTTTTTTTTTACCTAAGTAATATTATAAATACAGCCCGGTGTATATTTCTCCTCTTCAACTTTCCTTTTTGTCAGGGGTCTTCTGCACTGGTAGCGTTTTATCGGCTTGTTGATAACGGGTAAAAGGGGTTCATATTGACTTGGTCATTTAATTCAAGGTTTTTTATCGTTAGTAGCCTTAATATAAGGCTTAACCTAAGTGATTCGGAGAGATACAAGACCGTTGGTAATTTGAACAACTACTTTGGAATTTGCGATACTTATCATCTTATACAGACCCTTTCATTTATCCGATTCCCGCCACACGAGGACTACTTTGTAACGGAAAAGTAAGCACGTCTATTATTATAGGGCCGTTTTAGTGCTTATGGCCTCTTTAATTTGACGGCGTGTCGATTTTCTTTCATAGTTTTTTTTAAAGCTTTTCTATAAGCTGAAACACGTTTCCGAGTACTTGCCGAGGGCGGAGATTCAATTGTTAGACGTGGGTATGTTTTAAAGACTAAAAGCGTTAGCATTAAACCATTAGGGTCCACAACGTTATTTAGGCCTTTAAATACCATTTATAGGCGTGTTTACAGATTCGTAAAACTTTTAATTTCCAATATAAGTATATTATACGCTCGGCGAAGTAGGGCGTATACTCTTTTAACATTTTCAATGTTTTAGTGGTCTTTTACAAATACCTATTTACACTGGATACCCATTATCTTAATATCTTTTTGAAACTTTACCGCCGCAAAATTGAGATCGGTATCGTATACAACGACGTTAAGTGAACCCCAGTACATGTTCATTCACAATATCTTCAATTTTTGCATGTATCCTTTATCGAAATAGAATTTGAAAACTTAACCCCATAAAAAGAGGTTACGGAATGAACGACATAAAGGATAGGTTCATTATTTAAGTTAAACACATCGATGAATATTTTGTAATTAAATTTTTTATTGTTCTTGAATTTAAATTTAAATCTCTGGCGGGCTTTAACATGTGTTTAATAGTTGTGGCAAAACCGTTTAATAGCTTTTAGGGCAAAGTTTCACATTTTCATACCTTGTAAACTTTAAAACTTTGTATAGCCTGTGATCGGTTGGAAAGTTAAAGCGCCGGTATAATTAATATATTTCCGATTTCGTCAAGTTTAATACCATTGCTTTCGAGTCTTAAAGATAAAACCATAAATACCCCTACTTAAAGGCAAGGAAAAACCTTTAGCTGTTTTTAATCAACTCTTTTACGTTAATGTTGACGTTAACGTTGAGGGTTTTCAAGTCCTTTAAGTAAAGTAAAAAAGGTGTATGTGATTTAAAGATATAAAACGTAATTACTCCTAAAACAGTTTAAATAACCGTTAACTCTAGTAAAGATGATTATTCGTCTGAGTTAAAGCCCACTTTAGCCTTACTAGTATTGTAGAAATTAATATTAGTAGCTATAGTATTTCCCCCCCGCAATGTCACATACTGCAAATAGCCTCCTATTAAACACCTTATTGCCCTTATATCTAGTAAAATACCTTGAAATATATAGTCCACGTAACGATCGCGAAAATCAAATGTGTGTAAAGGGTTAGGCGCGTGGTTAGGGTAAAGTTAAGGGTTTTTACCACCCAAACAGTATAGGAAATCATAATCAGCTAATTACTGAGTCGTGTTAAGAGCAGTATTTTTGTGTTATTCAATCAGCTTAGGGACATTAACGCCGTTAATTGGCTCATCACATTTATAGTTTACGATTAAATCTAAATAATCCTATTAAAAAGAAGTGAGGGATTAGGTGTGATATACTACCTTTCTATTACTACGTTTGGCGGGGAGCTAACGAATTGACCAACAACTAGACTTACCACAAATCCAATATCTCTTACTACTATTACGACGATAATACTTGCGGTTAACAGGTTCGCCTAAATATTAATCCTATTAGCCACATCGTAACTGCTACCTCCAGTCTGTAGCCAATAGGCTAGACATTATGCGTTGTAGGCGCCCGTAGCCATAATTACGGTTGACGTAGTTAACTATAACAAGGTCCTCTTTATCCACGTTAGGGAAATTGCCGGCTTGTGAGTATATACTAAGCAAGTTTGATGTACGCATCATCACGGTAGTAAGCGAAAAACGCAACTGGTTAAAAAAGCCTTCAAAGGTAGTATCTAAGCATTATAAAACGTATTAGAACTCGCTAACACCCATAACTATTACCTATACCTACTCACGAAGTATAGCTTCACCAGCATAAGCTTTCTCCATTGCTTTTTAGTATAATATTAACTTATCAAGTATCTGATTAAAGACTTTAAATGGTATTTTCTCCTACTTCTCTTTTGCTATTATTATAGTCTACTGCATTATGACCTAGTTTGTATAGTATTATATAAAGTGGACATAGTATTCGAAATGGTTCTTTATGCTATAATAGATCTCTCGAAACGTGATAGCTCCTATAAGGAAGGTCGAGTAGTAGTTCCTGAAGTGCTCTATAAGTATTCTGTGGAATAGTAAGTAAAAACCTAAAGAAGGAACCTCTATCCACTTGCAAATATTTAGAAAGAGTATTATCTTGGTATCGAAAAGGTTGTAAGGCTATCCGTCATACTTTTCTACATCGTTTCAAATTTTAACGAAGTCCGTAAGTAGCTTGTAGTGAATGTTAACCATCTTAACAGGTTTTGGAGAAAGGTTTTGATAATTATCCCAGTTTTAAATAGTGATTCCTGACACTTTAAACCTTGGAACTTTTGAGGTATGGTATTGAGGGTAATTACCAGTCGCCTAACTCAAAGGGTAGAGTCCTATAATATAACCTATAATAAGCTCTCGTACATAGACAAACTTGAAGGGGGGGGGGGGTTTCTGAAGGGGCTTATCGGTTTAATAATACCTAACAATTTTAAAAAGACTAAATGATCTTACTTAATCAACTGGTATAAAGCGCCAACGTTAATACCTTTGGACGTATAGACGGCTGCTGTTTTACGTGACTTACTATTACTAAAAGAATATTCCGCGTTATTATATAATATTATTAAATTGCCGAGCAGATTAACAGGTTTCTTATCGCCAACGCATAAAAAGGCTTAACTTAGCTTAAGATAGAGTAAAGGTCTCTTGGAACATTTATATAGGCGTTAAAACACCTTAACGCCTCTCTCTTTTCTTTAAGTGTCTTATGGATTAGGGTCTTAAAGGAAATCTTCTTGTTAAACTAGTTCGAAATAGTTTTTCGACAATCCTACTGGGGTCTTTTTAAAAATGTAAATACCACAACATATAACCTCTTTTTTCAGCCAGGCATTAACCGAGAATTGGATTATCTTCTATATATTAAGAGTCCAATAGTCAAATAACTCTCCCAAATCTTAAAAAGCGCGAGCACTATGACATTAGTCGTTACCGAGTTCCACATCGATGACATATTAACTAACGTAATTGGTCAGGTATGCTTTAATTAAGGTCTTGTCAACATCTATAATTCAGAGTTATTAGTTGTAATAGTTAACGAAGACTAATCAGAAATCTTTGAATTTCTTTATATATTCTTAACATAAAGCCATCTTAATGATTCAGCTTGTATAGGATGTGTAAGACGTGTTGGGAGAAGAACTTGAAGATCTTTGCGATTTGGCTTGTGTAAGACGTGTAGGACGTGTGAGCGAGGGACTTAGTGATCTTAGGTGTGGAGGACTTAGTGTTTTGACATGAAGTTGCTTGGAAACTTTGCAACTTAGCGGCTTGGGTTGCGTAACGTGGCTTTTTTAATGCAACTTGGCGATTTTTCGTATTTTCGCTTGAAGTAGCAATCTTAACGATTAAATTGGCGTGATGAAGGTGAAAAGATTAAAGTAAAGGCAAAGGTTTAGTATAAAGGATAATGTAGAAGGTCGTTATTGAGGGTAAAACGCAAAGGTTGTTTGTTGTTTCACTGTAAGACTTAGTCGTTTTTATGCTAGTAGAACTCGTAGTAGTACTAACTTACCTATTTGACAACTTGCCGAACTTTAAACCTTCTGATAGTTAATATCAAAGTTTATAAAAAGAATTAATGAAGATTTTTTAGTATTTTCGATAACAATACCGTCGTTACCTCTAAACCACTGTAAAAAATCGATGTGGACTAAAAGTATTTTCTATTTACTACCGTCAAAACCGATGCAGCAGTAAAGGTCTTTCGCAAAAATCTTTCCTCTACCTTGGTCTTTTATAAGTATAACCGGAAAGTAGCTTCTTCTTCTATTTAGCCAATTTGTGCTTAAACTAATGAGTACTAATTAGTATTCGTAGGTCTTTGGATCATTGTAATGTTGTTGATTTGATTAGTTGAAGTAACAGTAGTATTGCATTGGTCAAGTGGTGGATGTATTGTTTTAGGTTTAGCAGACCGCTAGCTAGTCTGCACAGTAATTTGTATGGCCAATTGCTTAGCCCATGCCCTAGTATAAAGTGCAGCGTACTGCACTCGAGTTACACTCAATGCGGTAAGTCTATAAAGCAATACACTCAGCTTACAGTCGAGAATAATAAAATTTACTGTAAGTAAACTTGACATACTGTATTACATTGTAATGATCACACTAAATACCCGTGAGTATATAGAAGGTGTCAGAGGGTTTATGTTATCAAGAAGGTAGCAGAGGTGTTGAGTGAACAATATCGCAACCGTGCAAGTAATGATCAAAAGCCATGAGGCTATTCAGAATATACTGAGACTGAATACTTAGATTTACAACTGAAGAGCTATGAAAGAATTACTATCTATGTGGTGATGGCCATGTCCTTATATCCTATGGCCTTCATACCATCTTCAGTGCTGAGGCTCACCGGTGCTCACTGAGGCTCACCGGTAGCTCAGCTGCATGCTGGCCTGTTTTCTGACCCGCCAACGTGCTTGGGTCATAACAAACATGTAATATTATCCCAATAGAAATAATATTATTGTATGAAAAAAAGTGAAAAAAAGATTAAAACTTAATGTTAAATTTTTAAAGATTAACGTTAAAAGTAAGGCGTATACTTCGGTAATACTCGCATCTGATACGGACCCTGATTTTTTGTTTTAGCTGATAAACGTAAAAAGTGGAGTCCTTGATTTTAAAAGTAGAGACTTCAATATTAAATATAGATACTTTAAAACAGGTATATTCGTATAAAATAAGACTTTTAATTAGCCAAAATTCTCTAGTATGAAGTTTTATATAAGGTCTTACTTGGTTAACTACGTCATTAATTGTGATAGTATTATAAAGTTATAGTGATATAAATAGCGAAGGTTTTTTCTATACTATTGTTAACAGTAACAGCGTCTGCTTTTTCCCCCTCATTAATAGATTTACCAGTATTAGAAGGCTCTAAATTTGGATATAATACCTAATAAACTTATGCCAAATATCCCCTATTAAATCCTATTAGGTAATTTTTCTTAAATTGACTGATACGTTGGTTTCGATTAATAGGTATCTTATTCTTCGGTCTTTTTAAAGGATAGGATTTAACGTTTCTTTTCCTCCTAAAAGCCGGTTTTCGTCTTGGAAGTCTGATTGAAATTTACGTTGTAATAAAGGAACAACATTCCTTAATTCACTTAGTATACAGGCTATTCAAAATGGAAACTCTAGCTTATTATGAGTTAAAAACTGTAGGGGATACTTAATATTTTTAACCCGATGGCTTTGATAGATCAATCTTTTTTTTGAATTTTTCAACGTTTATATAAAGAGAGGTAAGGCTAAATAGTGTAAAGGGTAAAGAAAACGAAGGTTTTTTTTTTTTTTTTTTTTTTAAAAAAAAAAAAAAAAAAATCGGTCCAGCGCCTTAACATATTCCAATAAATAGTTATAAAGCTTTATACAAGTCCTTAATACCTACAATAACGGTTAAAAGATATAAAGTAATAGAAAATGTAATTATTATATAAGCTCCGATCCAGATAGGTATAGTTTTCAAAATATCGATAAAGTTGTAGTTGAAAGGTATAAATACGTAAATATAGTATTTTTATGTAAGGACTATATTCTTCTTAATCTTAAAGATACTCTTCAAGATTTGAAAAGAGTTATTACTAATAGTATAGCCCTTAATAAATATTAGCTAGACTTTGATATTTCTAAAGGTTAATTGTTAAAAAAAATTGGTAATTTGAATTTAGACTTTATAAGTTGTTTCCTTCTTTAACGTTTGAAAAAGAGTTTTGCATGTTTTCCTCCTCCTCTTTTACTTATATGATATTGCCTATTGATTGGGTTATTCCTGTTTTCTAAGTAGTTTCTTAAGTTTAGCCAATAAGATTTCGTATAAGTCGATAGCTAATTTAAGTCTTGCTGATTTCAAAGAACCAGTAGTTTTAGCCTTAGCTTTTACTTTTTTATCAATTAAATTATTAACTTTGATAGCCTGAATTTCTTGTTTAGCTTTATTCTTACAGTCATTACAAAAAAAATCTCCTCTTTTCTTAACAGTTATTTAAGGTTAAATGCCTCCAAAGTAACGGGAGTAGACTTAAAGTGTAGGAATAGAAGGGATGAGGATTTAACCGGAGTAAAAGAACCGGAAGAAATAACAGTCCTTTGTAAATAAGGACCATAATCACTAGTACTGCCGTAAGACAGCCCTATTCGTGGAAATGAGCCACGTTCTAGGGATGCTAAAGGGGTATTCTCAAAGGTATCAAATGGTCCAGTAAAAGTGGACATTTTGATTTGTATAAAAGGAAGTAATTTATTTAATAAGTAGTAGTGCACAATCATACTAACAATGTGTTAAAGGTACTATAAAAAAGATATTATATGGGTTTGTAAATTCAAGTATTCTAGAATCTATATGATGGACTTTATATATGATCAAGCATATCCTCATAAGGATCTCGATCAGGATCAAGATTCCTTTACTAGTCAATACTAATGTATACTAGTAAATGCTAGTTCCTCTGTGCTAGTAAATACTAACACAGGCAGCATCTCCGTGCTAATCCTCCGTACTAGTTAATACTAGTACTCGCACTAGTAAAACACTAGTATTGGTAGAGATATCTACAACTTTAGTGAATTCCTTATCTTTTGATGTTAAGGTATTTTAGTACTTAAAGTCTGTATCAAATATTAACTAGCCCTGTTAACTTTGTTGGCCTTGTTGGCACTGCTGTTGAGTTGTGTGCCGTATGACTATACCTATTGTATATTTCAATATTTACGAAGTATAATTTCGCCGGTACTGGCTTTTCCTATTACTTGTTGGTATAATATTTACTTGTTAAGCAGCTAGTTCATTACATTTACTAGTGTTTCCACCTTTTTCTTTTTTGCTATTATTATAGTCCACCTCGTGATAGCCTAATTTGTATAGTATTAGACAAGGTAAACATCGTACTCAAAGTATATTTTATGTTATCATAAACTTCACGAAAGTTAGTTATTTTGATTAGAAAGGTAAAGTCATCATCCTTAGTATACCCTGTAGGGATTTAGGGAAATAACAAGTAAAAATCAAAAGAGGAAACCTTCATCTGTTTGAAAATGTTCAAAAAAGGCATTATCTCAGTATAGCAAAATTTATAGGATTTTTCGTTATTTGTTTCTATATTAATTAAAGTTTTGATAAAATCTGTTAGGAGTTTGTAATTAATTTAACTATATTGAATAATTTTAATAGTAAGTTGCAATTGTTATCTCAGTTTTTATTAGTATTTCCCAGTAGTTCAAGCCTTAAAGTCTCTGAAGCACAGTACTAAGGGTATGTACCAGTCTCTCAAACCAAGGGGTAAAGTTTTATAGTAAGACCTATAGTGGGTTTATACGTTTAAGTAAACCTGCCGTAGGAAAGACTTTGGGAAATTTGACGATTGAAGAGCTAAAGGGTGATATGGGCTTAAAGGTTTGAAAATACTTAACGATATTATTTAATTAACTGGTGTAAAACTTTGATATTATATTAGTTCTTTTTTCCGTGTTGATGGTTATCACTTCGCGCGTTTTACAATTACTAAAGGAATACTACCCATTTTTATGTAGAGGGACTACATTAACGAATATATTAACAGGTTTCTTATCATTAACGCGTCAAGAGGTTCAACTTGACTAAAGGTAGAGGGGAGGTCCCCGAAATCGCCTAAAAAAGCGTTAAATGTTTTTTTAACGTTTTTTTCTTTTCGTCGGCGATTTTAAGGATAAGGATTTCAAAAAGGTTTTTTTTTTCATTAAATCAATTTAGAAAGTGTTCGAGCCAATCTTAACGGGGTTCTCTCAGGGATGAAAATATTAAAGAGAGTAGCCTTCTTTTTTAATTTAGCTTTAACTATACATTAGATTATCTTCCACATATCAAAAGTCTAGTAATTAAAAAAACTATGTGAAACTCAAAAGGTGCGGATACTACGACCATAGTTGTTATCGAGGTCCGTGTCTATAATGTATTAGTTAACATAATTAGTTAGGTAAGTTTTAGTCGAAAGCTCATTAATATCCGTAATCTAAAGCTATTCGTTGTAGTGGTTGGCAAAAACGGTTTCGAAGGCTTTAACTTTTTTATGTACTTTTAACTCGGTGCCATTTTGAAGTTTTGGCTTGTATAGGACTTATTGGTATGGCGTTGGGGGAATCTAGCGATTTGGAGTATAAGGACTTGGTGTTTGGGCATAAAATCGCGTGGAAAATTGGAGACTTGGCGTTGAGTCGCACGACGTAGCTTTTTTTTAGCACGACTTGGTATGTTCGGTTAGAGCAGCAATCATAACGATTGAATTAACGTAGGGGAAGTAAAAAAAGTAAAATAGGGGAGAAAGTTTGGTGTAAAGAGTAATATTAAAGTTTGTTTATTATTGTAAATAAAGATCGAAGGTTATTTGTTGTTTTCAGCCGTGAAATTTAGTTGTTTTTGTAATAGTTCCACCCCTAATAGTATCAAAGTAGCCATTTGCTAACATGCTGAACTTTGAGACTTTTAATAGTCAATTTTAACGTTTTTTAAAAGGATTCTTGAAGATTTCTTGGTGTTTTCAATAGCGTTACTGTCGCTACCTCTAAGCTACCGTAAAAACTAACGTAGCTTAGAAATCTTCTTTACTTACTGCCATAAAAACCGATGCAGCAGTAGAAGTCTTTCGCAAAAATCTTTTCTCTACCCTAGCCGTTGTTTGTTGTAGAGCGTAACTTGAAAGTAGTTTTTTCCTCTACTTAGCTTTTCAGTGTTTAACCTAATAAGTATTAATTAGTATTGGTAGGCCTTGCCTATCAATAGGCCTTTAGACGTTGTAATGTTGTTGATTCGATTGGTCGAAGTAACAGTAGTATTGTGGGGTCATTTGGTGGATGTATTGTTCTAGGTTTGGCAGACCGCTAGCCGATCTATATAGTAATTTGTATGGCCAATTGCTTGGCTCGTGCCCTAGTATGAAGTGGGGTCATTCTGGACTCGACTTGCAGTCAAATACAATAGGCCCACACAAAACAATTCACTCAACTTGCATTCAGTATATTTAACTTTACTGTAAGTGAAGTTTACCTAGTACACTGCAATTACTACCATTCCAACAGTTTTCTTATTTCAAGGTTATCATACGATTCATACAAGGCTATAATATTAATTGTAAGGCGATTTTCATCAATAATCACGAATTTAACAAGGAATCCGTAAAGGGAAAAAGAGTTCATATAAATTAGTAAAGGAAGGGTGTTTATTTTCAAGTTTGAAATCATTATTTGCATTGTTATTATTAAGGTAATACCGGAGTTAAATACTTTAATCATTTGCTATATTGTTAAGATAAAAAATTCCGTATAATTAGTTTACATTTGGTTTAATTCCAATTAATAATTTTACTGTATAGGTTAATATAGTTTCGGTTTAGTGTTTCATTATTAAAAACAATTATAAACTTTATTTGCGAGTTGTAACCGTTATTATTCATAAATCAATTATTTGTAATAATAAATAGTTTTTCTATCCGTATATAGAAAGGTATAAAGCATAGGTTACATTTTGGGTTTTGGATTTGTTATTCGATGCGTTTTTTCATTGTTCGGTATTTATTATTCTACGGTTTTATTTAATATTAAGTAATGAGTGATACTTGAAACATTGCTTATGGTTATGCAATAGATGTTACCTAGGCTCTACGTATACATTGATATTAGTATTTGCCAACATGTTTTATGTTGATTATATTAATAGGTTCAACTGTATTTAATTTCCTTTTCTATATAATTTTTAAGATGTTATTTTGAAGCGTGGTTATCGTAACGTTATAGTTAGATTGGTGATTTTCCGATCGGTATATTTTTGGTTCAGTTTTGGTCGGGATTCTCAGGCTATTACTACTATGAGGTAGAAACAGGTGTATTATAAAAATAGGTCTATTGTTAATTTGAATTTCGATAATGATAAAGCTTATTAAATACGATATAAAAATTAGCAGATTCGAGTGGAAGATAAAGTAAGTTATTACGAAGCGTTTTTTATACTATTTTTAATACGTATAGAATTAAAATCTATGAGTTTTTGTTATATTCTAAAGTTATTTGTGGATGTATTGAATATTTCTTGGTTAAATGGTGTTTTTGAAGTTGTATAAATAGGTGAGCGTAGATCCCTTCTCTAAGGCGATTTTTGTATTACGTGTATGTTTTTGTAATATTTCGAAGCTTAGATTGTATATTACATAGAGTGTGTAGGGAGGAAATAAGATTAAAATTAAGTCATTTTTTGTTTGTTATAAGGTGGGAAATTGAGTTATAATATCTCTTTTCTGGTGTTATTTTAATTTTTCAGTACAAGGGGATTTTTATAAGGGGTTCCTGTTTTTTGTCTCATTGTATGGATGAGTTTTAGAAGGAATATTTTAAAGTTGTCATAAATCGTCCAATTAAATCATCTAAAAAGAAAACCGTTTTATTTAATTGATAAATGACTTTTTTGGTTCGACATTTTCAAAGGTTTACCCGGGGTTATAATCATGTTTTTATAACGGATTTGTATATGTTTTTCACTGTTTGTTGCCTCTTTTTAATAGATGAAGAATTATGAAGTAAAGGTTTTATAGTGTTTTTCTTAAATTAAGTGGATGTTTTTGTAGGCGTTACTCCAGTTGCGATGGTTTAGAGTATTTGTGTGGCTGAGATATTAAAGGCTGTACAGGTGTATTTAAAGGGTGTCAAGTTATTAATAGAGGGATGTTTATGTTGTCATAAGAGTAAGGTGGTTGCTATTCGATAGGTAGTGTTTTAGGAGCTTTTTTGTTTACCGTTTCCTTTTTATATTTTCTTATTATTATTTAACGAAATGAATTTGTGGATATTACTATATACCCTCCTAGATAGTATACATAGGCCAAGTAGCAGTGCACTGTATTGTAAGGTGTCTTCCTGCAGAGTGCATGATAACGTGTTACGCTGCAGACTGCACTCTTGCAAGACGCAAAGTGCATCATGTATGAAGCTGTCTAGAATGTTTATTCCAGACCGCACAGCAATGCATAGAACAGTCTAGATTGGGTATTCTAGAGCGTATGGAAAAAGGGCTACTACCCGGATAGGAGGTTTATAACCTCTATCCATAATGTACACTTCTCGAAATACTTCTTTATGATTTATCTTTTATTACTATAATATTAATTTAAAGATTACTCTTCTATTTACCTATTTTAAGTCAATAGGTTCTATACCTTACCGATACTAATCAGTAGCCAACTCGGTCGACTATAGATACCCTAAGAAAAAAGAGACAGATATAAGTTGAATACCTATAGCGAGATATTGTAGCGGTTTCAATTATTTATACTTTAATACTACATTCTTACAAGAATTTCACGGTATATGTACATAGACTATAAAAATTAAATGGTTTTAAAAAGGACAACTTTAATAAGATACTATTAATCTTTATTTTTCTCTTTATTTAGTAAAAGCCCTATTACGCCACTATTAACCCTTATTTAGGGTTTGACGTACCCGATCACTTTTTGGAGAGCTTCCTATTATGTATGAGGCTATGTAAGCTAAAACCACCAAATGTCGTAACCTTTTGTTGGGACCCGTCCGATTTTCGTCAATCTACACCATTCGAAAAACATAGGGGCGGTTACGAATATAGTATCCAAACCTCTCGTTTGATTGAAAAGCGGTTACGAATACGTTAACCAAACCACTTACTTTACTAAACGCGATTTAGAATAATAATCCGAACTATTTACTAAATACGAATACTGGACTACATAATACACTTTCCTATAATCACATTCTCTTTACCTTTCTTACTTTTTACGTTTGCCTTGTATATTTGAATTTCATTTATATTATCAAGCGTCAACAGCTTTACTTCGACCGATTTTTCTATTTTATTCACGTTGTATTTAACGTTTATGAAAGAAATTACCCTGGATTTTAAAGTCTGAATATACCTAAACACTGAACTAAGATATGAAACCACTAACTAACATCGCTTTAACATACCAAATATACCTAGAAATTATTATATCTAACTGCTACAAGACATTTATAGCTATAGATCCAACGCTAACAATACTAAAGGAAGCTAACGCTTACTTTGACCTTTTAATTAACTATATATGAAATAGTAAAGCAATAATATACGAAATTTATCTAAGATTTTGGGATAATGCCATCAATATACCAGGTAAGTAACTAAAACCCTATATAACTAACACATATATTTTAGCCGTTATGTTTCGCTACGGAGAGGAGACAGTCTAAAGATTTAACTTATTAGATGATTTTTATAAAGGTTTATCAAACTAGTCGTTAGGTATATGACAAATAGTAAACCCATTTATTGCTAAAGCCCAACGAATTTAACTACGAACCAAAGGTATTAATACCTTGGGGGGTAAAAATATCCGCTTTATAAAAACCTTTTTCGAAATAACGTAACTTACCAACTTAATAAACTATAATGATAAAGATTTATATTAAACGGAATTTATCAAAGGATAATAATAAGCTGAATATAAAAGACAGTAAATAAAGTGTGGGAACGAGGTACAAGACGACATAGTCCTATATTTATACCCAAGTAAACAAATAAAAGCCACGAGTAAATAGAAAAATATTTGTAATACTCATTTACTATATGATTATTAATATACCTTTATGTCGAAATATAATGTAAAATGAAACCAAATACCAAATATCTTTTCAAATACCGGGGATAACCCGTTCAGCTAAAATGAGAGCGACCGAAATACCAAGGATAGCCTGTTAGGCTATAGCGGAAACGGCAGAAATATAGAGAACAACCCGTTATAGGAAACGACGAGCGGCTTAAAACGCTAATACGTACCTTACGGACCAATACCTGCTAACCATGACCCCATCAATAACCTCCTACCGCACTGCTTTGCCACTAATGGAAATAATTTTATAAAGCTTACAAACTTCATTAGGCTTTGGAATAGAGAAAGAAACTATAATGGTAAACCGTATAATATGCTCAACAATAAAACACGTTCTAAACTTAATATATATAAGCGATTAAACATTGAATTATCCAAATTTTATATTATTTTACCTGGAATATCATTTGAGTAAGTTCAAAATAGTATATATATTACATTACGTAGATAGATATATTTATAAAGTATTATAACTGTTTAAAAGTCCACCTCGATATAGAAATTAACTACGAATTTTTCGATATAGATTGGACCAGTATAAATTGGGAATCCATATAACACTAATGAAAACATGCCGAACAAAAACCATACGAATTTTTAAACAACTTATAGGTTAAATTACGGAAGTGTTAAACAGCATTGAAACCGGAATACAGGAGTGATAAATTATTTATCCGAATAGTAACGAAAATATTTCGCGAAACCCCAGATTTCGACTTTTTATTTTTTAAACTGAAAAATGACCCAAAGTCCTTTTATACAAGCCTTAAAATATCGTTCAAAACCGTTATACGCCGTTAGGAGAGCCTTGGATTAACCTTTATAACCGATAAAACCATAGGTAAAGCCCAAATTCTCAAATCAAACTTCGCCGATGATATTTACCAAAATTTAGACCGAAAGTTTAGTTTAACAAAAGTAAAAGGAACGCCTAAGGTACAAATATTCAAAAGATAATTTTAAAAATAAGGAATAAAAACGATTGTTCGTAAATGGGCGAAACGTACCGCAACCATAGCAATACTTGCGAAAAAGTATGCAAAGCCCCATAATTTTTCAAAAACGGTATATCGTGTACATTAAGATCGGCTACTAATGGATTTTTTACCATGTTCAAAAGTAAATTCTGATGAAACGATAATTTTGGACCGAGTATATATTTGAGAAGCGAATAAAAGCCAATATTGCAATATATATAAACGAATGCGAAGGCAACAATAATGGACTTAACGCTTACCCTCACGAATATAAATACGGATATAAAGGTTTTAAAGGTAACGACACTTGCCTAATAACTTACGACGATAAAACCTCCTAACATATTTTCGTAAAGTAAGAAGATACCTTTTTCCTTACCTTACAAGCTTAGACTATATAGACAGAGTACTAGACGCCTATATAACGTTTTAGTTTATGTTGTCTAATAAATATAGCAACTGGTTTTAAGGTATTATGCCTGATATTGGTATAGCCGAAATCTTACCGGCCGGAAAGCGGTAATTTAACGTGTTTACAGCGAAGTTTCCGAAATTTCAATTGGATCGAATAGGAAAATACCGAAAGGTCCTATTAAGTAAAAGTAAATCGTCGTTACTAAAAACAGTCGTTATAAATACGCGTTTCGAACCGGTTAAAGTTTACGTAATATACTTTAAATTACTATTTTTTCTTTTATCATCCAATATAAATAAACTCGGCATTAAGGTCTAAAATACGACTCACTAATTTATTCGCGTTTTAGATATCGTTTCTGTACCGCTTCGGCTTAAGTTCCGTTACTCATGGTTTTTCTCCGAAATACGTATAATTAAAGCTATTTATGTAAAATAGCCTGAATTACGAATATTATACCGCCGATTCTGATGCCCAGTTATAAACCGCCTTTTACGTCTGCTCCTTGCTGTTAGTTATACCAATATAAGAAATAACGTACTTAAAGTTATTAAAAAGTTTTGCTATGAGTATTAATTTTATTTATAAGCTCCACGAAGTTTCATGTTTCGCCTTCAAAACGATATAAATTCTAAGTACCAAGTCATTATTAATATTATATGTTTTAATAGCTAACCGGTCCTTTACATCGTTAACACAATAATATCATTCTAGGCCACCAAGTCTATATGAAGCGCTTTCTCTATAAAATATTAGAATTGTTTTATAAAATATTAGTAAAATATTCACTTAAGGCCCCTAAATTAAAATTTAAACGACGTTAATTTGATCTTCAACATTACTAAATAGCATACTATAGTTTAGATAGTTAGTAACGAATATAAACAGATCCTAATAGAAGTTTTATAAGCTATTGGAAAATATAAACGATATTAAGAACAGTTAAACGAAGCGTATAAAGTATTACTTAAGTAATTAAAAGGTATTAATTTTAAGGAATCTATTCTTTAAATAGCATTTAACGCCTTTAATAATACCTTTAGCCTAAGTAGGTTTATCCTTACACTCCTTATCTTTAATACCTACCCAAAAATCCTTACAAACGTCGCACCATTACTTTTTACGATATAATAGGCTAATAATATAGTAAAGTCTATGATTATACTACGTTTTTCACAGGTAAAAAACGACGTTTCCAGAACGATGGTTAAAAAGAATAGCTTATGTAAAACTTGTATTTTAAACCCATCGTTATAATTTAAGGTCCTGTTTTGTAAAAACGCAGATAAAAAAACTAGAATTTTAAATATTGAATGGATTTGAAGTCTATAATTTGTTTTTTTATTTACTTAGAGGTATAAATTCGTTTCGTTAAATAATAATATAAAAATACAAAAAAAAGAAAGAGGGAAGCGGTTTGAAACCGTAAAACGGAAAAAACCGTTAACTAAATACCCCTCAAAACGACGAATACAAACCGTTCCTAATTCAAGACCACCTCCCGAATTACGTATACGACCTGTTTTTGTTAGATAAAAGCGGTCCGCTTATACCAACCCTATTAACACCTCACTGCCAAAGGCGCCCCCTCGACTCAAAAACCAGAAAACGCCCTAAAAACTTTATTATAAACTCCTTCATTACGTAAATGAAGACGGCAAACCGCGAATTTAATTGAAAGCTCCGTTAAGAGGGTATTATTATGATCCTAGGTACCCTGTTAAAGAAATTTATCTTAATAGAGATTTTAGCTTTAATCGACAAAAATGTATTTTGTTTTCAACGGTTCTAACCGACTACTTACGGTACCTACAGAATTGTTCAATCCGTTTCAATTACTAGGTTAAAAAAAAACGGAAAATCTTACAAATGAAAACGCCTAGTTATTAAAGGATATAATGACAAAGGTATAAAATATATTATAACCTAATCGCCCACATTACAACGAGTTAGCCACGGCCAAATTTTTATACTCGCGACCTCCCTAACGTACCATATAACTTATATATCAAACTTCGAAACATAATATAGGTATACAACTAAGTAAAAAAGCGATTCAAATGACGAATTTGCGTTGATATACCAAAAGATCTTAGAAAACACCACCTGCCTAGAATGATTTTACTTATTATAAAACCACTTTGCGGCTTAGTTAAAGCCTGTATTTACTAGTATAACATTTACTACAGGCATTATAAAGAATGGCTTGGGATAACTAACTTTACCTTCGACTTATACCTATTAGTATTGACGGTTCGTTCGAAAGGTTTTATATTAACAAGTATATAGATGGGCGACACTTTAACTTTATGTAATGCCTCGTTCTACGCTGTTAAAAAGAGAAAAATTCTAAAGGCCGGCGTAAAAGTGAAACATAAAACGTACCTATCGAAAAACTATATAATCAATATTAATAACATTACTATTACTTTTCGAAACGGTGTTTTAGGCTTAATGCAGAAAGGGTAACTAAATAAAGTTGCCTTTATCGTGTTGAATAACGTAAAATGGGCCGACGAATAAAAATGCCAACGCGTATGTGGCGTATAGCTTACTTATATAATATAACTGAAAACGGTATTAAATCTTTCGGTTACCGCGCAATTCCAAACAACCCCGATGTATATAAGGCGCTCAATAAGCGCCTCCTACAGCTAATATATAATCCAAAACGCGGTTCATAATTTATACTATTGTATATATGTATTATAAAGCTATTTGTTTCTACTAACGGCTTCTTCAATAATAATAACAGTTATAATTCGTAAATGAGTTTCGTCCTAATTCTTGGAAACAGAATACCAGCTCGAAACGACTTTACAATCTATAAAAACATTATTTATTAAAGTTTTACCAAGCATAAAGGGGTTACGAAAATCATTTTGGCTTTAAAAATTTATAGTATAATTAGAAATTTCGATTTAGGTTTTACCATAACAATAACGGTTTGGATAATCATTTTTAACCTTATTTTACAACCTATCTCTCTTGTTGTATACACCAACTCCTTCTATCTTTATAAATACCTAGTTAAGTTGGGTATTAAAAAAAAAAAAGAGGTGAATAATCAATATTATAACTTAACGCGAGTCGTATAAACATCGTGAAATCGAGAAAATAAGGTGGATCAACGGAAAATCAAATCCGCTAAATGCGATAACTAAGGTCATATCGAACAAAGAGTTGAAAAATCGTGTAACGACAAACAATCTGTTTGTCAATATGGTTAAAAAGGTTCCATAACACTAATAAGCTATTATATTACTTTCGCTAAATGTAAAGCAGTTTAAATTCCGGTATCCACATCGCTTTACACTTTGTACCTTTATTTAGCCCTACTATTTCGCGCCGTTTCTAATATTCTGTCACTTTTTAATATATATACTTTGACTCTACTAAAGCTTTCCCCATTTCTTTTCTCAGTTTAACTCTATTATTTCATACAACCTCTAACGTTTTATTATATTTTGGTTTATATCATTTATCCCTACTAGGTATTTTGTCATTTTCTCTTCTCTATTTCAACCTATGATATCGTACCGATTTTAATATATTGCTTTTCTTCATTTTATACGTTTTACATTATATTTTGAAACGAATCGTTTCCAAGAAAGTAATAATGTTAATGTTGCCTGGCGTGCTCGCTCAGCTGTAAAGACAGATAGTCACTGCTAAGAAAAGGAGAAGACGACGTCGTTGCGTCCCTACCATCCTCCCCATCACTTTCCCCCTCTATACTGGCGTCATCACCATTATTGCCATCGACTCTATTAATACCAACAAGTATTTGGCCCTACGCTCTACGTCGAATGCCCTTAAGCAAAGGCATAAAGAGCCTTTACCCTCCTTATAGTAACACGCGATAACGTCTTTAAAATCGCCTACGCATTATATACGTAAACTCCGTTTCCAAACGACAATAGTGGCCTCCGACTCCCGAATCCACCAGTTCACGCCTTTTACTAATTAATATCGACTTATTTTGGTTATTTACAACCGTATTTGTTTCTCGAAACGGCCTAAAGATTACTTTTCCAAAAGAAGAAGTTTTTAGGTTTCGGTTAAAATTGACTATCAAGTTGGCGGACGCGTAATATAGCCTCGAACTACAGCACTAGGACTAATAGAACGGAGGCGTATCTGTTGTTAATTTGTTTGTAACAGTAATAGCAGGCCGATCGACCGCTACATTTATAGTAATCGCTAATGAATTTACCCGCGGTCGCGGACGCAATATACGTTATGTAGGGTGTATTCATTAGCGGTTTGTGATTATGAATCCGGGTACGCTGCTTTAACGTTTTACGCATTAAAAAGGCTTTGTAACGTACCTTGGGGATACGGAGTTCGAGGTGGTGAAGTAAATTCGCCTCGTGCTCCTTATTTAGAAAAAGGAAAGTTAAAGGTATATAAACGGGTGGATTTGATATATACAAACCTTGGCGTAGCTTCGTTAGGTTGCTTTTACGACGTAAAAGGGCCTATACAGGTAATAAGATTTTTACCCGTAAGGAGAGGGTAAAGTTTATAACCTTAGGAACCCCGCGTTCCTCCCCCTAGAAACTGGGGAAGGGAAAGGGAAAAGGGAAAGAAGGGGGGGTGGTAGCGGCGGTGGCGGCGGTAGCGGGGCTTAAGGGGGTGGCAACGGTAGCGAAGAAAGGTAAATCAATGGCGGCAAGGCTTGGTGGGGTGGTGGCGGCGGGCGGGATAATTGTTATTAACGAGATTATGCCAGATATGTGCGGGCTATTAATGACGGTAGCGGCGGCAGCTGTTACGGCAGCGACGGCGCGTCGATGCTTTCGCGCCAAACGGCGCCTGACCATCCTGTTTATACGCAGCATCTATTTACAATAAAGGTTAGTATATAGATATTGGTTAAGTGACTTACCTATTAAAGCGAATCAAAATAATTAATGAAAATAAAACTTAAGTTAAGTTAGGATAAGGATTTGTATTTATTTTAATTACGCGCCTTTAAAGGGAAACGAAAAAAGGGTTTTATCTGGATTAATAGCGATATATCTTTTTATACTAACACAATACGTGGTAGTGTATTAACTTTTACTTAATCACAACTACGTCATTACCCCCTGTAACACTTATGCAATTACCTCTATTAAAAACCACGAAAAACGATATTACTGACTATGCTGTTACTATTTAGCTATACCAACCAGACCCGAATTATAATTACTACCGCGGCCAAACCTTACCTATTCTAACCGAGCAACAGTTACCACCGCGGTTAGAACTTAATAATTCGAACCTTTATAACCACATGATTCCTACAATAACTGCTAATTTAAAACTCTTACAATTAATACTGCAATAATACTATTACAATAAAACCAAATAATTTAAATCTTTATAACTACAACTAAACTATCACTACTAGACTATTGGCACGGAGTATATAAGGAAAAAAGAAAAGATTAACTATATATATATTACTATATACCCTGATAAATAGTATGCATAGGTTAAGTGGCAGTGCACTGGATTACAAGGTGCCTCCCAGTAAAGTACACGATAACATTTTAAGTTGCAAGCTGTACTCTTGCAAAACGTAAAGTGAATCATACATAAAGCGGTCTAAAATGGTTATTCAAGACAGTACTGCAATATATGTAACAGTTTGGATTAGGTATTCCAAAGCGTACGGAAAAAGAGGCACTGCCCGAATAGAAGGTTTATAAATTCCCATCTGTGGCATGCACTCTCTGGAATAGTCCTTCATGATTTATCTTTCATTACTACAATACAAATCTAACGATTACACTTCTACTGATCTATTTCATGTGAACACGTTTTAGATCTTACCGATAGAATTTTCTTCTTTTAGCTGATATAGAAATATATTTTATCTTTTGATGTAATTTTTAATGGAAAGGTTTTCTTTTTTAGTATCGAAATTAAAACTTCGGATTATAAAGCGGATTCTAAAACGCTTGTTTTCCGCGGATTTTTCTTTGTCGATGAAATTCTAGAGATATAGGTTTCGGATTTTAAAGAAAATTAAGTTGTTAAATTCTTTACAATGTCGTTTGCTTTTGAAATCGTGGTTTGAAACGTTATGGAATTCGTATTAACATTACGGTAAACATTAAATATAATTGATGTAGAGAATAGTTTACTTGAATTTGGTATGTTATAACTTTTACGACAATTTGTAAGATTTATCCTTTTGATGTTGTTTTTAAACCTTTTTGAAATTACCGTATATGTTTCTTTAATTGTTTTATATTATTATTTATATTTGCCTATATCCCAAGGCGACTTTAATGCTATTAGACTGTATTTGCTGCCAGTTATGTTAACTTCAGTTTGTAATTTGTTTGTGTTTAAAATTGTTCTATTGTAGGATATTTAATCGAAAACTTTTAAATAAACATTTGTTAAGCAATTTATTATAGTATTTCAATAGGTTGTTATTGAAGAGTTTGGCACATATTTAGTATTTTGTATGGATGTTATAATATCGATTATATAAATAATAGGTTACTCGTTAAGGTATATGATATTGATAATAAGTTTTTACTTCAAATTAATATCGTTTTTGAAATAGAATTTAACCCATTGAGTGGCTTATCAGTATAATTAGCACTAGTGGAATAAATTTTGTATAAAATTTAAGGCTTCTGTTTCGATACTCATGTAATCTGCCACGCGGAGGAGGTGTAGATAGTGTTTTATAACCGGCATCAACCTTTGTTATTATTTATATAATTTTGTTATATTCAATAAGTGGTTTAAATTGGTTTCATTTCAAGGACAAATCAAATGTATTTAAACTTTAATGACGAAGTAATGAATACGTTTAATGAAACGCAGACGAGTTTATTTGTCGTATTCTTTTCCTGGAAACCAAGCTTATTTATATTATTCAATAAGAATAGAAATGATGTTTTAGAGTTCATTATGAAGAGTTTAATTAGCACGATTCATGTATTTACTATTGATATCTTGAATAAAGACGCTTTGCCTTTTCTGAATAAAATCTTGCAATATTCTCTCGTTTAATTGAATTAAAATTAAGGAAATTGTAACGAAAAAACATCAAATTATTGTTTTCTAGTGGTTATGATTCTTGTTGTATTGATATTTAGTATAAAACTCGGAAATCCGTAACAATACTTATTAGATAATATGAAGTAAAACGTTACATAAGCGTTTAATACGCCGGTATCTACATTTAAATCGGCTTTGTATAAGAATGAAGTATTTAATAAACCTTTAAATACTCGTTTATCCGTTTTTTCTTTTTCGAAATGTTACGTAAATTTTGTTTTCATTCGAATCAATTTTTACAGGTCTGCTTCTACAATTCAACATAGAATTCCTTTTGATAACTTTTCAATTGATTATATAAGTTGTAAAATTGTTTTTCGTTTAATGTTTCAACTATGAATTCGCTTGAAATTGTCTCTTGAATTGAATTACTTCTTTTATTAGATAATTTATTGATTATTAGTCGATATTATTAGTAAAGAAATATTATTTTCAAAAACCCAAAGATTTTTGTAAGTTTTAACGATAGTACTGTGAACCCGATTTACATAGAGAGGTTCATTTATAATAATAGGGGAATCTGCGTTGGTATTCATTTTATTTATGGATTTCGTAGCTCTTTTCTCAGTTTTCATATTCTTTATATCCAATTTTAGAGTTCGGGTTAGAGTTTTTAGGTCTCATATATTTCTCAAATCATTGAATTAAGACATAGTAAATTGTTTTGAGCTAAATTCGCCTTAATAATTTGTATATTTGTATGCTTTTTCTTTCGTTTACAAATCTTTATCCAAAATTCTTTCATCAATCCATCGAGGTTTGGAATATCATTTTTAAGTTTTTATAAAATATTCCTCTGTTATTTTCTGTAAAACTAACGTAAAATTAAAATTCAAATTTTTCGGTGTTTTATGAAGTATTTAGATCAAAAATATATCGCTTTTGTACTTTAATTCAAGCGTTGCATCATATTTTTTGAACTTCTTTCACAGAATATGAATATTTTTGGAGCAATTCATTCGTGGTATTACGATAAGCTTTATCTGATTATGATTTTATTTTCGTTTAAATTTTATCGTATAATTAGTGGTTATTATCCTTGTCAAAATAAGTGTTTCATCGGTTATAATACCTTATCTATATATTTACATATATTGAGTTATTCTTCTTCTAATCCTGAGATTATTCAATTTAAATACCGGGTACGATAATATGGAATTATAAAGATTTGACGGTTAGTCTTTTACAAATGTTAAATATTGTACGAATATTGTTGTCAAGTTTATTATATAATGCTTTATTATAATTCTTGTTTTAATTCTAAAATTTGGTAAAGTTCGTATATTCTATGAGGTCGTTCTTAGTAGTATGGCATTAGTTAGGTAAAAGCCGATGGTATAGGTTATTGTTTGTAGGAATTGGTTCGTAAAGTTCATATAGCGTTTTATTGCCTTTTACATTTTCTTTAGAAACGTCTTCCTTTTGATCTAATATGTTTCAAGGATAATTATTTTGGTTGGGGCGTGGTTTGATTTGTGTCCCTTTTCTAAGGTATTCTCTTGAGCGGATAATTTTTGAACCCAAGTGAAGGATAATCTTTGCGGCTTTTCCTCCTCTTTCATTAATTCCTCAATATTCGTTAACTTTTTATGGGATGCAGCTAATCTCGCCGACCGTTATATGTTTTGTATATGTTAGGTGCTCACAATTCATAAATTATTTCGTATATTGTCGATGAGCTGTTTCTTACATTTCACAACCTAGTATCTTTGAATAAAGTTCACTTCCAACATATTTATATCGCTTGAACTTGATATTTTAAGGAGTTTTGTAATGGTAATTGACGCTTTTATAATAAGACCGCCTCTACTGCCGGGTATATTAATACCTTTGCTTTATAATTATATTTGTAGTCTTCTCAAGACTATATTGTACTTTTCATTTCTAATGTTTGATCCCAAAGTTCTTTCCAAAAATTATCGAGTTTGTGGAACCTTTCATTTTTTCTGGTTCAATAACTAAAAATAAGTTTTCAATATATATATTTGATGTCCAAGGATAAAAAGTATTTCTCGTTGTGTGAATTGTGTTATCATACACGTTAATATTAATAAATTTTCAAAAAAAAACATAAATTTTATATATTTATTACTATTCAATAGGTTTGTCGTAAGTAGTGTTATAATTATGTGAATATATTCGTTATGTACAAGATTATATTTTGAATGTAATATGACAATAGGGGTTTTTATTCTTTTGAAATTATATAATTAAACTGTTTTCGAAAGAAAATAATAAATAAGGCGTATAATAACAAAACGAAAAAGTTTAAAATGAAATAAAGCATTTTAAGTCGCGTATTTAAAGTTTGTAAGTATGAATGAGATATTGAAAAATGAAAATAAATTAAGCTCTTTAAATTAGTAGTTTAACTTTTATGGGTGTTGTACTAATTGAACAACTAGTAAATTCAAATGTCATAAATATTAATTGAAATAATTTTTGTATCATAAACGAGTGAGGGTAAGACGAAAGAGTTGGATATGGGATATTAGAGTGGAAAATTATGTATAAGAGTTAAAGTTTTGTGCAACAGTGACAATTGTTGTTTTGAACGCCTTTGGTGTTCTGCTAAGCGTTTCGGAAGTTGTTTTGAGCGTTTGAGTTAATAGTGTAAACGTTTTAATACCCGTTTTGTTAAAATTTACGTAAGAGTTTTCAACACCTATTTGGTATAGTAATTAAATGGGTCATAGTAAAGGGGTTCATAAATTGTTAATATTCGTAGTTCATGTGTAATATAACGTTTTACAAAAAGTATTCGGATACTTGAAAAGTGTTAATTAAGTTAATATTAGAGTTATAGGGATCTTAGTAATCAAAAGGTATCAATCGAATTGATAATATCGTATTAAATCTTTTCTTTTGAATGTTATTCTGGGTTTTACAACGTCTTTACGTTTTATTATATTTTTTGTAAATTTTAATATTAAAACAAGGTATAGTTGAAACTGTTGGAATAGTAGTAATTACAATCGAGTAAGTTAATTTTACTTACAGTAAAGTTGACTACACTGATTTCAAGTTGAGTTTATTGTTTTATAAGTCTGCTGGATTGACTACAAGTTAAGTAGAGTATTCGCCCACTTTATACTAGAGAATGTGCCAAGAAATTCACTATACTACTCAGTGTACAGACTTGGAAGCGGTCTGCCAAACCTAGAATAATACAATAATTGATTTCAATGCAACCTCAGTTATTTCGACCAATTGTGAGTTAACTACATTGTAACGATAAAGTCCTACCAACACAAATCAGTGCTTTTTAAGTTAAGCACATAAAATCTAAGTAAAAGCAGAAGGTACTTCTGGTTACGCTTTACATAAAATGACAGCCAAGGTAGAAGAATTATTCCTACAAAGTGTCTTTACTATTATATTAGTATCTATAGAAATAAGTAAAGAAGACTTTAAGGCTACTTCAGTTTCCATGGTGGACTAGAGGTAACGACAGTAATATCTATTAAAAACAACAATAAAATTTTACCAAATCCTTCTTATAGAAAAGCGTTGAGATTAACGGCTAAAAGTCTTAAAGTTCGTTAAGTTAGCAAACGGCTAAGGTAGTCTTACTGCGGGCATTACTATTATAAGAATGACCCAATTTCACGTTAAATTACCATCAATAACAAAAGCCCTTCGAACTCATACATGATACCAAACCTTTGCCTAAATATTATGTTTTCCCCTATTTTACTCTTTTCTTCCTATTTTACGCTAATTTAATCGTTTAGATTACTACTATAAATAATAAACATCGAAAATCGCCAAGTCCTTATGTATTAGGATTACCAAGTTCCTTATCTACTTAATCCTACGCTAACCATAATTTGAAGATGACACCCAGATATGAGCGAATAAATGCAATGGAAGCCTTCAGCCCCCCCCCCCCCTTTTTTTTTTTTTCTCTTTTCTTCAAAAAATATGATAAAGCTCTTTAGGGGTAAGATGTTGGCGAAAATTCAATTAAAAGGAATTTTTTTAACTTTATTAGCCATTAAATTCTCGACTACGATGATAGCGAGCTCAACCGTAACGGAAATACTTTTTAAACATTTCGTGACTTTTTCGAAAATGAGACTTTTGATATATGGAAGATATTGAAAAATGGGTTAAAATATGTGAAAGGCATTGTTTTTTAGTTAAAAAGTATATTTCTAAATGAAAACTTTACCAAACTGATGAAAAGAAATTACTAGTTGGCTCAAGTTTTCAAATACACCTAAAACTCAAAACTTAATAGAAAGAGACTTAAAAACCTTTTAAGCCCTTATATATGTTTCATGGGATCCTTCCCACACACCCAGTTAATTGAGACTTTTTTACGTGTTAATGATGAAGAAACAGTGAATCTATTTGGCACTTTAGCACCTTTATGTAACAGTTCAGAGTATGCTCCTATTTGCGGTAAAGCGTGTAAAGTAGCGGCCACTAATATGGCAAAAGGTATTAATATTGGGGTTATCTGGTTCATGAAATAGAAATGTTAAATCCCTTAAAACCTTCCCTACAGCTAAATTTCCTTCACTTCTTAATACGTCCCTTTGAATATCCAAGTCCCTTAAAAATAATATACCTTTTAAAGCGAAACTTTTTACTGATGGTATGTTTAAACATATGAACCCACTTCAGATTTTATTATAAAAATTAACGACTCGTGCCAATCGACTGGAAACTACCATGATTATCACGACTTTGAAGGCCTAATGTTTAAATTAATAGGAAATATTACCGATGACTCCAACGATCATCACGACTTTTCCCTAAAATTTACGACGATCGATAATATTAATTACAAGATTTTTATGGATTTCGCAAAAATCTGAAATGGCGGAGAAAAGTATAACAAAAAGCCGTATAACTTCTTCAACATAAAGATAATACCCTTTTTAAACATTTGTAAATAGAGGGAGCTCTCTTCTTTTGGTTTAAACTTATTTTGTTCGGAATCCTTAGAGGTTATGCCAAGAATTATTACCTAAATTTTCTAATGCGATAAAAAAACCTTTTACAAAATTTGAAACGGCATGAAAAGCTATTTTTAATATGATGTCCACCTTATACAATATTATACGTATTAGGCCACAACGAGGTAAATAACAATAATACCTAAGAAAAAATATGAAATACCAATAAATGTACCTAAATAGATGCTTGAAAAGTTGAAATTATACTGATGAGTAACGAAGAAAGCGTATATTAAAGATTTTACGCTTCGCGAGTAAGTATAGGTAATATTTACGAGCATGAACAAGTTTAAATACTTTTTATAACGTATATATACCACATGTGAAGTATTTTTTTTTTGGCTAAATAAGGTCTTTACTCAAGATCATGATGATTTGTACATAAAGTTAGTTTGGTATGTAGCCTCAAATAAATAATTTTTGTACTATAGATGAATAAGACTCCGTAATAATACATTACGTAGATCACAAATATAAGCGATACTAGCGTTTCAAATCTGGTCTAATACATTCTCATTAGAAGCGACAACCATATTAACTTTAATAACGAAGGAAAAATTGAAACGTTTTTTGTTAACCGTACAAACTATCGTCTAAATAGTAGCAAAACATATTAAATTTATAAAAAACCCGATTTTTAGTTTACTCGTTACCCTCCATTCGAATGTAATTATGAACAGATAATGTATTATGATTAGTACCCTATTACATTCGGGTAAGATTACTTAGACTATATTGTTGACTTCGGGGGAAGAAGAACTATTAACGGCGACGTTATTTTTAATCTAACTATGTGACATAAATACGTTACTCCTAACGCGATTGAATAACTATCCGACTAAGTTTTCCTATACCATTTAAGTAGCTAAACTCTTTACCTTTATTTTAACTAAGCTTTTCACCCATTATATACCTTCAACTTTCATGATTGTTACGCAAATTAAATGTTCTAAGATAATATGATAAACCTAGAGGCAACAAGGTATTTATTAGGATGCTATTCGTAATACATGGTATGACGGAGAGAAAGTATGATGAATAAAATATTTCGTCGTTATAATGAAGGTAGAATCAAAGTTAGCTTCATATTAAGCTAATTACTATCGTTATTAGAAATAATGGTTATTCAGGCTGTTATTGGGTTGATGAGGTTCTTAATTGTTAAGTCCCTTATCCTTTTCCTTTTCTATTTATAATATATAAAGACTTTCGGCGTTAACGTTGACGTTAACGTTAATAAGTTGGGTAATGACGGTAAAAAGTTTTCCCTTTCCTTTAAATATCGGTATTTATGATTCCATTTTAAGGTCTAACGGTAATAGTATTAAACCTGACGAAGTTAAAATACGTTAATTACACCAGAGTTTCAATTACCTATCCATCGATAAATTGTATAAGTTCATAAGTCCATATGACATAACAATGTGGAATAATCTGTTTGAAGGGTATGAAAAAGCTTCGCCACTATTATTAAACGTGTATATAAGTATCCATAATATTTAAATTCATAGTATAAATAATGTGGATTCTAATTACAAGGTATTTATTAAAGTATTTTCCTTGGATAATAGGCCTATTTTTTACTTTATTAATGCCGCAACTTCTTTTTACAAAACCTAGTTTTTTAAATCCCGATTAGTAAAGGATACGTAGGAAACGTTAAGGAGGTTATAAATTAACACGTATTTGGGGCCATCTAACGTCATTGTTTATGATGTTAGTACCAAATTTGCGATAATAGGATTTTAAGAAAGTGTGAAGATAATGGCAATCCAGTCTAAATATGTGTTTATAAAAACCTATTATATTATTAAAAATGTCGTAAAAATTTACTAGTTACTTCGTAAAGGGTGAGATATCTTTACGCTAGAGATTGGAAGCTTCACAAATTAAAAATTACGCTTTTAGATAGCGGAAAAGAGCTTGAATAATACTGGAGGCTTTAAGGGCCTAATACAAACGCTACTGGTCCTTGAAGTGTACTCATGCCTAACGAGTGAATATCTGCTACCAGCAACTATCTAAAAAAAAGCTATAACATACGGAAAGGTACTGAAAAAATTACGGAAGGAATTCGCACGGCGTCAAATCAATCATACACATAACACTAAAATCGACCCGATGATGATCAACATACTGGTTTTATATTTATAGAGTAAAGTTGCGTACAGCGGAAGCCAAGTCACTAAAGCAGCTTGAATATGATTTTAAAAATCGTTAACTTGAAAATAGTTGTTAAAATTATAAACAGTAACATAACATTTCGTATAATTTAGAGAGAATCTTATATAAAATTTATTAACGTTTGTAATGGGAATATCTAAATTGAGCGAATAAGCCAACATAAACTTTCTTCTCCCATGACACAAAAGCTAATAAAACGCCTACGATGCAGGTGATCGCTAACAAGGAGAAATATTGAAAATAGGGAATATATACCGAACCGGATTTATAATACTATTTAGATTAATGGAAAAGAAAAAGCCGATTAAAACTTAGCTGTAAAGCTCCAGGTACAAAACTGAATCAAAACCTTCAGTAAATCTTTTTAGAAAAGCGATAGGGTGGAGATTGATAGACCTCTTACTCGGAAAATTATACAATTAGTGCCTAAAGTCGACTTTAACCTCCAAAACCTAAATGTTACGATTTTTAGGTCGAGGATTTTCTATGAAATTCAAGGCAAAACTACGGAGCAGCCGTACGAAAAACCACGTTTAATTGTTTAAGAATATAGTAATAAAAGAAAAATCTGATTTGTTATGTAATTGCTAAGGATTGAAAAGATTGGCTAACATTAAGTAATCTCTTTGGCAACAAGTTCGCTTATTAGAACTAAAGATAAGTTTATCCATAATAACTGTAATATAACTTGGATGTATGTGTAATGAGCGACCGATCAATACCGGATTGTATTATGAAAATTAACATAGAAACTATGTATTAAGTACCCTCAGAGAACGGTATTACAATATATCAAGTTACTATATATATTAGTTAAAGTACGTGTTTATTGGTTTTTAATCTATCATTCGCATTTTAAATTAAGTCTATGTATAAATTCTTTACGTTATGACTCATATTCATTAATAACGTAAAAAAAACTTTAGTTTAGTTAATATGCAAATGAACGATACTATTGTCTTTAAAATTACTAGATTCATAACATCAGAATAATAAACAATTAAAGAATTAAAATACCAGAATTATATGCCGGTTGCAACTTTAGTAAAAGTAAATTAACTTGACTTGAACGGATCTTCAATCCGTATACTTAATACTAATACTTACCTCGGTTTTTGTTAAAAAGGCTAGGATGATATCTTCATTACAATTGATAAAACCAACGTGGTTAGAACTTAACGATACGTAAAATAACGCGTCCATAGCAGTTATATCGCTATCCTTTATTAACTGGAGGCTTTTTAAGACCTCTTAATTACGGTATGATTATAAAACCCAATGGATGAAAATTTCAACCGATTAAATTAAAGCTTAGAGTAATAGATACGAAATTCAAACTAGGAGATTAATATGTTTTCGATTGATCCGTTAAGTGCCAAATAAATAACTTTTCAAACAGCATTTTTACAAGTAACGTAGACTTGTCATCATAAATCGACTTTATAATAACCCTTATAAATGAAAACAAATAAAATGATCAGTTTAATATCTTCGAAAACCTAATTTATAAAACCTCTATCAAATGTTAAAAGATTAAATAAAACGTGTTGGTTTTAAAGGTTTATGATATAACAATCGGCTTCGATATAGGTATAACACTGTAGGAAATACTTGATATCGTTACTATGTAGCTAGAAATTCCATATATTGTTGTGGTAATTTATATCGACTCAAAATGTCATAACCCAGAGCTTGAGCTAATGGTACTAGTGATACATTCCTAGTGATTACCATTGCTCCTACGGTGCTCTAGAGCCACTAGAAAACCGCTCAAAAGTATGCACTTACCTTTCATGTGACCGGGTAATCCCCTTTTCTATAGCTCTGTAACAGCTCCTAAGCAGAGGTTTCTCCTTTCTTTTTTACTAAGGATTATGAGTAGTATTCGACCCCCTTAAGTGACAACTCTGGCCTAGTTCCTTCAAACAAAAAGCCTATTTGAGTTCCTTTTAAAGCTTGGAACCAATAATGAGAAACGTCTTATAATTTATGTAATAACATTTCGTAAAGCTTACGAAGGCAAAGAAATTCAAGAGTTCCAATTAATCAACAGCAAAGATAAATCCATTAATATGATAATAAAAAAGTCGTTAAATAAAGCCCTTAAGAGGTTTTTAAATAGCAATGAACTAATCATACATATCGAAAGCTATGTTAATAGGCTACCTGAAAAGATCAAGTTATGTGTGGTTAAATATGGATATCCTAGAAAATTAAAAAACTACTAGGAAAGTAAGGCTAGCGAATTATTTACTTAACATGGTTGAATTAGAGATTTATATAAGTCTGTGGCGAAAGACGTATTCGTAGGAACTAATAAAATCGGAATTTGTACCTGTAGAGTAAATTGACGTAATTTAACTTAATTTAACTTTGGAGCTAGCTGGGCTTTGGCTAATTAACGAGTATGACAAGCTGGTGCTTGGGTTGATAGCTATCCAGGATCTAGCCCTGGTGGTTGTCATACTCCTACGATGCTCTAGAGCCGCTTAGAAGCATGCCTTTACCTGTCACGTGACCAGGCCGTCCCCTTTTCTGTAGCTTCGTAGCTGCTCCTTAGTAGCAGTCTTCTCTCTCCTTTTTCTTCATAAAGATTATTGAAAGTATCCTACCACCTTAAGCGACAGCTCTGGTTTTAGTCTTTTCATAATGATAGTATAATCTAACAGTAACCGGAAAAAATTAGTTGACCACACTAACGTACGCCCATAAAACAAAAGCCGCTAGTGTTAGAATAGTAGTAATTGCAGTACAATAAGTCAATTTTACTTACATTAAAGTTGACTAAAATGACTAAAATTTGAGTGTATTTTTTCCTGGGTCTATTGTATTGACTGCAAAGCAAGTACAGTATGCTGTTATAACCCAGACAACGGTTGGGTCAGGAAACAGGCCAGCATGCAGCTGAGCTACGGAGAGCCTGTAGTCCAACACATCAGGTGGAGAACATCTCTTATGTAAGCAAGGTGACTAAGCAAGTCACGTAATGGATCAGTATGGGTCAGTTACTGATTTAAGGTGAGGCAGCACTAGATCAGTGGAATCAGTGCGGTGATCCAAACGATCCAGTACTAAAGATAGTATGAAAGCAATGGGATATAAGGATACGGTCAGCACCATAGATAGAATTTCCTTCATAGATCTTCAGTTGTCAATCTAAGTATTCAGTCTACACACCTGAATAGCCTAACGGCTAGTGATCATTCTACAGTACGAACAAACATCTTGATATTACACCTTTGTTACCTCTGCTACCTTACTGCTAACATAAACCCTCTGACACCTTCTATTTACTCACGGGTATTTACTGTGATCATTACATATGCGTCCACTTTACAGTAGTGTATGAACCAAGTAATTGGCCATAAAAATTAGTGTACAGACCGGCTAGCGGTCTGCCAAATCTAAAACAATACATCAACTACTTTCAATGCAGTACCAGTTACTTCGACAAATTTCGAATTGACAACGTTGCAACGATAAAGTACTACCAACAGATACCGCTATAACATCCCATTATAAGCATTTAATAGAAATTCGTTTTTTTCTACTAAGCTGTTTATAGTCGACTGAATCGGTTACTAATTAGTATCGATTATATATTCTACATTAACATATAAAGAGAACAGAATTGCATTTCATTATGGTAGTAGAAAAATGATGAAAGCGGGAAAAAAAGCTCCTGAAGCGTATACGCCTCAGATGAGAGCTTATAAGCTCTCAGTTGAGGTGCAATACTTTACCATACACTCCGCTAACGTATAAGCTCTCATTTGAGACGTGATGCTCTACCATACACTCTGTTAACATGCTCTCTGTGGCGTCACACTCTACTATACACTCCGCTAACTTACTTTCTCAGGCGCAATACTCTATAATACACTCTCTTAACGTGCTCCCCCACGCTCGCTAACAATATTGATATCTGGTAATATCTAAAAATGGATACAATCCAATTATGAAAAAGAAAAGAAAACCTAAGTATAAATAACCATGGCAAAAGATTTACTTCTATATCTTATACTAATCCTCTTATTTATTGAGTTCAAAGCATATTTTATTTATCAACGCAAAATATATAAGCTGTATATTGAAAAAATTTCAATTTCAATAAATGAAATTGTAAACGTATTAATTTATCTCTATTTACGAATAGAATTTTGGAATAGGGGTTGATTGTAGTATAGTCAAGTTATCTATACTGAAATTTAATCGATTTTAATCACTATAAGTTGACTGAATTTTGTGTAGGTTGACTACAAATCAAGTGTTGTAAGTATCTACTTCATACTGGGGTATGACTCAAAAAATTGACCATATAAATTAGTGGGAAAACCAGCTAGCAGTCTGTGAAAATTAGAATTAATACATTAATACTTTGATTGTAATACACTAGTTATTTGGACTACTATTCGAATCAACTACTTTGTAACGATAAAATTCTACTAATACTGATAAGTGCTTATTAAGTGAAGCAAAGATAATCTAAGTCAAAGAAGAAGTTACTTTCCGATTGTTAAGATTTGTTTAGGCGCTTTGTTTGGGTAAGGTCGAGGAAATATTTTTGCGAATTACCTCCCTACACTGTGCAGTTGTTCGTGGCAGTTTATAAGTCTTCAACCCTTAAAAGTAAGACCACAAGTATCGCGATTTGAAAGAAGAAGAAAAAAATACAATTATACTTAACCAGTGTATCCATACCAAAGTTAATAATAACGTTGAAGACCTTCATATATTTTAAATTCAAAAATACGGCAAGGGATTTTGAAAACATGGAACGTTATTGATTCCATAATTATCTATATAACCATAGATCCTATTAACGATAACTTTTGAGCTAATCTAAAGTTAACTTTAACTTTCATATCATTTTGATGATTTATTTCCATTACAATAGTATTTTCACATCGCAATACAATGTATTATACATAGCTTTCAATGAAATATCTTACCGCTATAGTATCTGCTATCGTTTCTTAAAAAGTGTGGATCGTGTAACAATCGTGAAGGCTAAATATGTATAATAGAACAGATGCTTAATCTTTATGGCAAAGGTAAGGGTTTTCGCCAATTACGCAGTACTAGAAAGCGTAGTTAGCTAGTCACTGGATTACTTTAAGAATAGTATTTTTATGCTATATCACTAGCTTTTACACGTTATATTCATCTTTTAAAATAGTATATTTGGTATGCGAAATACGGTTGAAGTAAGTTATTAAAAAACAGGAAGGTGATACTTATATTATATTAGCTGCTATTTTTAGCGTTCAAGAGCTAGCTGACAGCTTAATTAATAACTGAACTCATCACAAATTCAATACCTTCTTCCACTATGAAAACAATACTTTTTACAGTCGTAATCAATATATATACTTATATTTTACCTTCTTTACTATCACCAATATGAATTCTAATCCAGAGGTTTTAGATTAAATATTAATGAAATTAGAGTTTCATTTTTCGCGGTGAATGAAAAAAACAATTAAAAGGTTTTTATCATTCTAATCACGTAAATTATCAACTTAGGGGTATGTATTAGCTTCGTTTGGTGTGAGTGTTGGTACATTCGCAAGCTAAACGTTTAATAGGGAAAAATTTTTACAAGTGGTTTTAGATATTATAGATCGTATTGAAATTCGTTACCACCCATAACAATTACCCATACTTATTCATAAAATGTAACCTTGCTAATGTATATCTTCCACATTACTTACTAACATAACATTTACTTATTAATCATTTGATTAAGAACATCCAGCAATATTTCCTTATCTTTCTTCTTTAATATAATTGTTATGCACCTGTATCGTAGCCTAATCCGTATAATATTACGAAAAATAAACGTTTTGTTTGAAGTAACTCTTTAGTTCGTTATAGATTTCATGGAAAATACATACTTGTTTTGGTTTGACCTATGAAGGTATACCATGTAGGTTCCAAATGTTGTCAACAATTGAGGTAGCAAGGAAGACTAAAGGAGTCTACGGAGGTCCTTCGTGCAGGATTTATGTGCACAGTCCGTGCATGGTTCGTCAGGTACCCTTATACATAATGTCCGCGGACCGCGCCCAGACTGCGACTAAGCCGGTTACTGCATATCCCGTTACGTACACATTCACGTAACTTATAGACTAAATGTCTAATAGCCTGAGTCCATAACAATACCTTGATTAAAAAAGTCAAATAATAGTTTCTAGCTTATCTTAAAGGAATTGCTCTAAATTATAAACGGAAACCTAAAAGTTCAATCTTTACATATTTGCAGATATTAAGAAACGGAATTATTTTCGTATTAATCAGATTGTAATTTTTTCCTTCATAATTTCATATTTTTTTTGAAATTTTAAAAATTTTGGTAAACAGCTTATAGTTAATATTCACTGTTTTAACTAGCCTGTGAGGTAGATTATATTCATTGTTCTAATCGTCTATATTATTTCCTTCCAATTTCAATCTTAGACCTTTAGAGTCGCGATGATAAAGCCATTTATCAGTTTCCTGACTCGAGGGGTTAAATCTTATAGTAGGACCTATAATAGATTTGTAAATATAGGCGTACCTATCGCACAAAGTTTTGATTTAAGGAATAGGAAGATTTTAAGGGAAGATTAGATGAATTTAACGATTTCAAATAAAGATTTAAGTTACTTGAAGATTTTTATTATTTAATGGATGGGTAAAGTTGACGTTAATTCCTCTTCGCCACGTGAACAGCCGCTGCTTTAGGTACTCTACCTCTACCGAACTCGTACTCTACGTTGTCGCAAGTGGAGACTGGATTGCTCATCAAATTAACAGTTTTTTTTTCCATCGAATTCCAAATATTTATTGCTTGGTTTGAAGGTTAATCTCAGTTCACAATTAGGGGGTAGTTTCTTCAAACATATATAAGAGCGTTGATAGTAGTTTGTTTCTTTTCCATTGTCTTGTACGTCTTAAAATTTAAGATTTTAAAGGAAATCCTTAAATTGAGCATGTTCAAAGAAGATTTCAGCAACTCTGATTGATAATTTGTCCGAAACAAATATCACACAGATAAACCATTTGTTATCCTAGCTTTACTTCATTACTGGTTATATCATTTACTAGATTTATATATAATGGAAAAGGTTTATGCACATCGTATTTACTTTTAAAGTGTATGATATAATAACCTGCTTTAATATATGTATACTAATATTGAAAGATTTTAATATCATTATGCAATAGTTAAAAATTTCACCAATTTCTGACTTTATTTATACCTATTTACAAACCTTATTTTAAAACTTTCAAAATTTGGCACAGGTAATCAAAAACAATCAATGTGATAGCCTTTGACAAAGCTAACAAAAGTAGGTAAATTCAAAAGTGCCGATATATCGATTGTAAAATTGACTCCAATGATGTAATAACAAAATTTATATTCAAGTCAGCTATGGAAAGGTTTGTAAATAGTAATAAATTCACCATACTAATGATATATTTCCTCAGAAAATTTTCTGGTAGGATTAAAATATGTGATGATAGATGAAATGAGAGGTAACAGTACTTTGGTATATTATAAGATTGCTATTCTGTAGACGAAATTCATTTTCTTGATTAACATAGTTAAATTGTTCGTGTGTTCAAGAATTTGATTTTAAAAGTTATAAAGCTTCTGGTACTAGGATTGCAAGGGATAGGGTGTGTGATTGTCATATAAATGGTAGAAGTAAAAGAAGAGGGTAACATCTACGTTACCGGTTGATTGTTTATAAAATGCACAGACATCAAAAGATAAAATTCGGTCAGTGTTAGGAAAATATTTAAGTATAGTACAGTCAAAGTGAACTGTACTGATTGCAAGTCAATTTCAGTAGAGTACCTATGTCAATTTTGGGTACAGGTCAAGTAATTAACTATACTAGTAGTATGAAGACTAGTTAGTGATTTGCTAAACTTGGCAGAAACGATTGATTACCTGCCTTTTTCAATAATATTATTATTTCGACCATACTGTTAATCGATAAAGTTCCAACGTCTAAAGACTTATCAACCCACATTATGTATTATAATATTATATATATTAATGCCATATATAGTAACACCTTATATAATAGTGATATATATATAAATACCAAATATAACAGCGCTATATATAATTTTAACGTATAAAATAGCGCCGTATACAATCGCGCTATTAGAATAGTAGTCAAATGCAGTACACTCAAGTTAACTATACTTACAACTTGTTGATTGTACTGACTGCAAATTGACCACATTTTGTGGGATTAACCGCAAGTCGAGTGCAGTAGGTTCTAATTTCAAATTAAGGTAAAGGCAAGAGCATTTGGCCATAAAAATTAGAGTGTAGACTGGCTAGCTGTCAGTCAAACTTAAAACTTACAACTCATCAACCAATTTCAATATAGCATCAGTTACTTTAACCACAATGATTCTAATCGACTACATTACAACGATAAAAACCCAGCAATAATAATCAGTGTTTATTGGGTTTAATAAAGATAAACTTAATCGAAAAAAAGCTATTTTCCGGTTATTATAATTTGTTTAGGCGAAGTAAAAAAAAGGTTCTTTCAAAGTACCTCTATACACTATATTCGTTTTCGCGACAACAAGTAGGGATGGCCTATGGATTATATTAGTTTTCGCGGAAATTAAGGAACAGGTGTTGGTATCGCTATCGAAAACACCAAAAACCCTTTATTGAACAAATCTTGAAGAAAAGTATTAAAATTAACCGCTAAAATTCTTAAAAATCGATAAGTCGTTGATTTGGAAAACAGTTAGGTTAGTATTATTGCAGATACTACCATTACAAGTACTACTACTGCAAAATTTAAATAAAATGAATTAATCCTTACAACTTTTACCTAAAATCAACTTTAACAACAAACCTATGACCCACCCCTTTACATCACTCCTTCCCCCATACAACTATCGAATATTTATCACAATTGTTTCCAAAATCAGTAGAATTGATACCATTACCAATACTACCATAACAGATTCAACCAGAGCCCTTAATGGTATTTTTGAAAAGAACTACGATAAAGACCCTTGATACACAAACGTCGACAAAAGCTACACCTTCAAACATTTTACTAACGTAATCGAACGTTTAATCCTCGACTTTAACGCTACCAAAACCTTTTCAGGATTCCAAATGATTAATAATTTTCGTAAATAGCTTGGGAAATGAACCTTGGATATCTAGAAAGAAGCAGTCAAATAGGTCAAAATAAGGATGAAAACTAAGCTTCATAATCGAGGATTTAAATACCACGCGAAATAAGGGAAAGAAAGCAATCTGATAAAGGTTTTCACGAATATGTAACCGATGAAAAACCTCAATAAATTAAAGCCAAAGACAAAGGTATTGATGGTGACAACGTTCTTCAACGCCCTCATACACGTTATCAAAGATATACCCGAACCCAAATAAGTTCACCAAATCCTTTTATAAAAGGTTTTTCACAAGCTAATACTACTCATCTTGTAAATTAATTAATATACGCGCCTTAAACCCTTAAGTACACCAGTCAATTAAGCAAAAATCTCGACGTACCCCTCAATATTAAAATCATTATTACTCAATGCCCCAAAATGAAATTACATGATTTTTCCCCCCCCAAACCCTTAACACGTTCAGTTTAAACAGCTCAATCAAAGATGAAACGGCTCTATTCACATGCTTATTATAGGCACAATCACTAGCTTTTTCCCTCCAAATTTAGTTTAAGGTAACCATTCTGTTTATCCTATTTACCAATACCTTCTTTGACACTGATATAGGGATTCAAAGTGTCTTTAAGACCAGTATATCACTCTTCTTCCTCAAGAATTCCCTATAGTAGATACGGATTACGCGGCAATCATTACGTTTGTCAAGATCAAACGAAAAAAAGGAAAAGTATAACAGTAAGCCATACAACCACCTCGATATCAATTTACACCTATTCTTCAACATCTTCCGCCAAATAAGGGTTGAACTGCTAGTATTTTACTCGTTATTTCCCAATATCTTCACTAGTTAAACCGAGTATAACTACCTTGGGTACTTGAGGATTACTTCTGTTGTCAACAGATTTATGATAGTCCTGAAAGTTAATTTGAATATAATACCAACCTTACTTAATAATATACAAATTAAAATATTATGAAGTAGTTTTACATGTTGAATTATAAGAAAGAGTCAGAAAACAAGTTAGACCTCCTTAATAAGATGTTTAATAGGCTAATACTTTAAGAATAAATAATGATAAACGCAAGAGTAAGTGAAGACACATTACGCTAATAAGTTTGGCAAGCCGTTATAGGTTATAAATAGTTCGACTATGCTGTATAATACCTTAAAGCCACTAGTCAAGGACTTTTTAGCTAATTACTTTCCTTACATTCAATCGTAATAGTTCGGGTCCCGAACTCAACTAATATATACCTCGGACTTCGAAAGTTTAGCGACAAAGAATAAAAAAACCTTTTACGCGTATTGAATCGAGCGTAAGTACAAAAAACCTAACCAATATAGTTAACAAAAAGTCTAGACCAGGGAAAGTAACCAAGCCACGTATGGAAAAGGATATTACTCTACCTTAAAATATTCAAATCAGCTGCGAAAATTCATTTTAAACACTATAAGTTATTCAAATTATAGTAAACCTAGTTATTAATTGACTCACCACCCTCTGGAAAACTGTTGAAAATAATAGGAAATATATCACTAACAATACCCCACTATATTCGAACAAAACTATTTGAACTATGTTACAAAATTTGATAGTAACAAGGTTAAAAAAAGGAAAAATAAACTTAAGGTTATTGGTTAATACGGAAATACCAGAATTAATCCTAAAATAATATAGTAATTCGCCGACCACGCTTTTGTGTACTACTCAATAAGGAAAAACACTTACTTTGGACATAATAATGAAGACTCTGGTCCTACGCACCTATTTTCAATCCGCTACCTTTACACATAATAAGTCTTTGAAGGTATAATACCGGACACTATGGTAATACAGTACTTAATAAAAATCTATTTGTATTACGTCGTGTTGTAAAAGAATACTAATACTAATACTAAACTTAACTATACGAATACCAGTAAAACTCAAGTTGAGTTTAATCTTAAAAAAACTTTTTTCATTGGGATCAAAAACTTTCACTACTATCGTTAATCCTATTGTTCTCTATATCTTGAAACCCCCAACTGCTTTCATTCTTAGCTTTAAAAAAATAAAAAACCTCGATATCAACGGTAACATTTAAATTGATAAACTAGTTCTAGTTGAAAACGGCAAGAGGTTTTCATTTAACCTTAAATGGGGACACATTCAATTTTATTTTGAAAGGCTAAAAACAATAATAATGAATTTAATTCAATCGTAAATTCGTAAATTACACCGTCGATTTTAACATCTAGCGATTAATAAGCTTTACAAACTCTTTAAAGCGGCTCCTCACGAAAATTTGGATTTTTCAATACCGAAGGGAATTAAATAGCTTTTCCATCACTACTAAATACACTTCCAAATCCCCTTAAGGTTTATGTTTACGTTAAAAAGGATTAAAATTCAACTTCAAAGTTTTCCTGTCCGTATTTTACTTGGACGGCAAACCATTACTTCATGTTGTTAACTCTGCTACGGTATTTTACAACGCCAAGTTCCTTAAGATTATTAGGGCGAAAAAGACATGGAAATTATTACGTGCTTTGTGAATTAACACGTACCTAGAACCACCAAACGTACTGATTTACAATAATAGTACAAACTTTACTATGATGAAATTTTGAGATAATGTTAATTTACTAAAATAATTCAATACAAACAAATTCCCGTTAAAGCTTACTAGTATATTAACGAATTCAAAAAAGCTTACACCTTTGGACGTGAAGCTTACAAAATATTTAAATTGAAAATTAGGAGCTTTAAAAATCAAAATGTACGGCTTTAGAAGGCGGTGAAAGGTCTTAATGATACTATTAACCCTCATATCTTTATATTCACTTTACCGGAATTTAGAGATTAACTACGTGAAACAACTCAATCGCCACTATCGCCAAATACATGTGAACGTATTGTAATATATAACAAAATTCTAAAGGAATTGAGGAAGGAATTAATACGCCGTAAGGTTAATAATACATTTAATACAAGGAACGGATTATTGACAATCAACGTATTATCCCTATCTTTTTGAATTAAAGTCTTTACGTAACAAAATCTAGACACATAAAATAGACTTTACAAGATATGAAGTATCGCAAACTCAAACGTAATAGTTCAAACCATTAATAATCATGTCATTTTCCGAATTACATAGGTTAAGCCGTATGAAAAACCCTTTAGGCTTAATAAAAATGCTTACATCAACAACCCTTAATCCCAACAGATTAACTAATACAATCTTTTCGAACTGATTGTTAATAAGCCTATTAAACTTCAACAGCGTGGAAACCTACCTAAAAAGAGGATATCTATTGAAAGGAGGACGGTATAGAGAACTACAATCCTAAGAAAGAATATAAAATTGCGTAGGAATCTTAAGAAGAGAAAAATAATGGAAAACCTTCCTTTAAGTTACATGCTTAATATATTAATAACATACTGGGCAGATCTTTGAAAGAAAGCGACCAGATAAAAATCAGCGATCTTTTTATACAAGGGGTTCTTCAACTTGTACGATGAAGGAAATTTAATAGTTAAAACATCATAATTTTGAAGTTGAAGATAATGTACGAAATCACGAGCCAAAATATGGGCCAGTCATATTAAAAGTTACGGTTCATCATTTAAATATTCAGTAATAAAGGTAAGAACTTAATCCTTGCTTAATCGACTACAATTCGGAATATTAGCCAGCATTTCATTATTGTAATTATTAATAATTTGATTGTTGGCGTAAACATTAACTTTATACTTAATAGCCGTAATATGACGTGAATATATTCGTAATCGAACACTGATTTTCAGCGGATAATACTGTTACAGTTTTCGAAAAAAAAAATAGGAGAAAAAAATCCAACTAGTACGGTAATGCTTTATATTAAGCCTTTATACGGACTAGTCGAGGTAAATATTTCTTGGTTCTTCACCTACCAAATATACTTCAAAAATGCGCTGGATATAAAGACTTGAACTTTCGACCCGTGCCTATTAATTATGTAGGATAAAAATTTTGGTATCCTATGTATGTAAATTAACGATAACCTTTTCCTCGAAAATTTTGGATTTATAGTGGCGAACAAACTTACTATCAAAAAGTTAGGTCTTTAGAAGTATAAACTGATTCAAACGTTAACTAAAGGTATATGACTCAACTTTAATAAATTGTTAATCCGTATATATAATGTTAAAGTAAAAAACACTAACGGTTTGTATATGATCCTATACTAAAAAAAGTAATACACGAGCTTAACAACGATTAACAAGGACGAGGAGGTAATATTACAACGATAATTAAATCAAAGGGCCCGTACAGCTTATATCACCACGCTGTACCAACCGAAAATATTGCCACGCTGTACCAACAGAAAATATCGTACGACCTGTCAACTACAGCATAAATACAGGATCCATAGAATAAGGATTTGAACAGGATTAACAAAAGAACTTAATGGCAGATGGATAACCTGAAAAAAATTAATATAGTTTCGGTAAATTTCATGATAGCGAAATTAATAATCTTTACGGATGGCTCGTTTATTAATAACATTAACCTCATATCGTAAATCGTATTCCTCATAATACTCGTCAATGAGGAAGGGTTTTATAGTTATTTTATGATCACCGGAAATCTTGTATACTAGATATTAGTTAAATGTAAACATGTAACACAAACCTTGTTCGTATTGGAGGTCTACACTATGATAATAAACTTTAATATCGGTATAGTAACTAAAAATACGCTAGGAATTAATACTAAATAGTTGTGATTACCTTATATAACGGTGGTAATATATATAGATTCCATTAACCTCTACGAGTATCTATGAAAACTAGGTATAACTAATGAAAAACGTTGAATAATAGACGTAATAACTTGAAGGACGGCATATAAATTCCGGAAAATTAATACGTTTCAGTGTATTCACAGTAAAAACAACCCCTCTAACGTTATAACTAAGGTTATTCCTAATAATACCCTGAAACGGTTTGTGAATGGTAATACGTTAACCGTACGAATTGAGTACTACTTGAACCGCCTGGCACGTAACGTAAAGAGATATGAGTTTCTATGTAAACTCAAAGATTACCAAGGTAATAGTAATATTAGCAAGGATGACGATATTAGTAGGTAAATTTAATGGTAAAAAGTACGTAATTGGTAGAATATGTAACACACATAAGTTTGTGGCGAAAGACCTATATATGAAAGTTGAAAAACGAAGGGCTTAAAGATATAGAACAAAGGACTGTAATTAATATTGGTTTCAGTATAAATTAATTGGAAATAGCAAGGGTTGGGAATATGGATTGGAGAGGGGTTTTAGAGGTTGTTACCAATTGGTGGCCGGCTACGCTAACATAGGAAAAAAGCAAAAAGCCGCCAGTATTAGAATAGCAGTCAAATGAAGTATAATTAATTTAACTAAACTTGCAGTTAGTTGATTATAATAAGCCTAAATTGACTTAAATTTATAGAATTATATGCAAGTTTATTAGAGTAGGTATCCACTTTAAAACGGGGTATAAGCCAAAGTATTTGGCTATACAAATTAGCGTGTAAACCAGCTAGCGGTCTGCCAAACTTAAAACTTACAACTCATCCACCAATTTTAATGCAACACTAGTTACTTTGACTATAGTTATTCGAACCGACTACATTTCAACGATAAATGCCTTCTAACATGCGATGTATATAGAAATATTGTAAATAACAACGCCGTAGACAATACCCTAGAGTATCATCATAGTATACACAATAACGACCTGATTAATACAAGAAATTATTCAAATTTATACCTAATACTATCGAAATTTAATATAGAAAGTTATTTAAACTAATATTAAATGAATTTTGAAATTAATATATATGGTTATTTGAACTAATATTCCATTTAACTTAGGTTATTACTTCATTACATTCTATATAAGAAATGGTTTCTCGTGAAATATAATATTTGATAACTAAGTACTATATTTTTATTTAATGAAGGAAGAAAAACAGTTTCTTTACATAATTTGATTATTCCTACTTTGTATAAGCTTGAAGGTAAAACTGAAACCAAAATATAACAAAACTATATAACATTATCTCTCATTTCTTCACCAGCTAAATAAGAATGTAATCTTATACGCTTCTTTTGGCTTCTTTACTTTCTAAACAAAGGTCGAAAAGACCCAAAACCGCCAATTTAAAATACCACTTTACATTTCACCCTCATCGAAAAGAACCTTAGTCATACGAGTCCATATTGCAATACTATGCTTAAATAACCACCTACTTACACCGGTCCATCAAAGAAAATCCCAACCCGAAAACAATCTTATGTTTATAGAATATACATTATATCGCTTTCTTGCTGTTTTTCAACAGATTCCTAAATTTAAACAGGTGAGTATAGGTATATTCTATGGGTTAGATAAAATAAAAATTCCGTTTTTAAAGATTATTAATTTAACGTTGGATGGATTGATTGAGACTATATTAACGTTACGGTTCAAACTCTATATTTATTGATTTAAACTTCTATTCAATTCATTTTCATCATTATTCGTTAGATTTTGAGCTTGTACTGTAATCGAAAGATCGTAAAATGCCTTCAGCTGGCATAGGGTTGAAATATAGCTGCCACAAACGCGTTACTCAAGATACATTTGATCATTAGCTACGTTAATTTTATTAACCATAGTCAAATTATCTTTTTCACCCTTTTGTTAAAGATTAAAGTAGATATCAGTATATTTAACATTTTATTAAAGGCTCAATGATCTATTAAAATCTAGATGTTTGCTCTCTGTCAACGTCTTTACCAGATTGTAATTTCAAAACTTTAAATACTCAATCGCTTACTATTCCGATGCCATAAAGTTAAAGATTTCGACGAAAATTTAATCATCAATTTATATACCTACCTATCGAAATCTTTGTTTTATGTAATCAAATTGCACGGGTTATAGGTTAAGGATTTCATACTTAACTTTAACTCAGGGTGAGATTAGTACGTTAGTGATTAACAAAAGACTGTTCCAGCTGAGCCGTATCATAGCTTAATATATCGTATAACCGTTTTTAAAAGGTATTTGTTACGGGTATTTTTTAGTAGTTTTAATAGGGCGATTATTTGTAAATTAGTTGTTGACTACGTATACTTTGAGGTAATTTCGCGGATATTGAGTGTGAATTTACCATTCTTCTTCATTAGGAAACTTGTTGTTAATGCAATTATGAAACATTGGCTGATTTTCTTAATTATTGGCAATTATGTAAGGATTTAGCTTTCACGTTTATTACCATATCTTTGAGCAATTAGACATGACTTTCTATACTGCCTACCCATAGTTTTACCCAAAATCAAGTATATAATTCTCGATTTTGAAATCGTGATATTGAGGTTTTGGAAGTTGAAGTTACGATTAGATACAAATTATATGATTTTTCGGATGAAAAGTCTTTCAATTTGAACTCTATAGATTATTTTAAAGAAATCTATACAAAGTTTGGATAATTACTTATATACGGAGCTTAACAAACAGTTTATAATTATTCTGCTTCTTATCACTTACTCAAGTAGTAATATAAATTAAGCCGAGTATGTATTCCTTATCTTTAGTATTTTTCTTTTTGGTAATTAGCTGCGTCGTGGACGTTTTAACGATTTTTCGATTACGGAAGGGGGAAGATGGTATTGGCTTATTTTCATTGCTTAAGGATTGTCATTATTATTGTTGTCATTGTTAATAGACTTAATATAAGGTTTAACCTGGGTTATACGAAAAGTTGTAGGACTGTTAATAGTTCTGACAACTATTTCATTGTTAACTATACTAAAACCTTTGAATAAGCTATCTCATTTTACTGGCTTTGATAATATAAGAACTTAGAATTGTAACAGCAAAAAATTATATATCGATTTTAGTAGGGTTATTCCTAATATTAAAGGTATTAATAACTTGACATCATGCCGATTTCTTTTGTATTTCCTTTAGAGAATTTTTGTACTCTATAACTCTTTTTTAGGTACTTCTTAATAATGGAGATTTAATTGCCATATAAGAATATTCTTCAAAAACTAGCAACTTTGACATCAAGCCATCAGAACTTATAGTGTTATTCATGCCTTTTACTACTATTTGATAAAGTGTTTCCTAATCCATTAAGCTTCCGATTTCTAACGTGAGAATTTCATATGCATTATAAAGTAGTGTGTATACTTTTTTCACCTTTTAAAGCTTTAATAGGCTTTAACAAGTACCTATTTGTATTTGTTTCCTATTATTTTGGTATTTGCTTTGAATTACGCCGCCATAAAGTAGCTACCAGTATTATAAATAGAAACAACTGATAGACTCAAGTAAGTCTCAATTTATAATATCTTTAACTTTTTCTTCGTGTTTTTCGCCGATAGGAACTTGAAGAACTTAATATTATAAAAACAGTTTAAGAACTTCACAACGTAAGGAAAAAATCTCTTATATAGGTGAATCACATTAAGGAAAATCTCGTAATTAAAGTCTTTATGATTTTTGAGTGTAAATTTAAATTATCGCCAGGTTTGTATAGACATTTATTATTCGTGATATATATGTTGAATAACTTTGAAATAAGAGGCTTTCCTATTTTATTCTGTTGTGAATATAAGGACTATGGATAATCTATAAACGACTGCGTATTTAAAACTCTGGTGTAATGAATATATCTCTAACTTCATCAAATTTATCACCATTATCTCTGGGATTTAAGGGTAAAACTAAGAATTCCTTCACTTGGAGGAGAGAAAGAACCTCTAACCATTTTTGACTAGTTCGTCAATTTTGACGTTGACGTTAATACCAAGGATCTTTATATCTTTTAGTTCAAGGAAAAATGAGTTGGTGGACCTGAAGATGTGGAACATAATCAGTCTAATAATTGTTTATAAAATCGTTGACCCAGGTGATGATACTTATTCACTTAGACTAAAGTAAACTTTGACTTTACTCATATTCAACAATTTATTTCAGTGATAATAATATTTTCCTATTACAGTATTGAAGATTATGAATATCATTCTATTCAATATATTATTAGTTTTATGTATAGTATTATATCTCGAAATATGTGATTTTTGTGATGATTGCGAAAGTTTAAGGTGTTTAAAGATTCAAGTGCTTGATATTTAGGGTAAATAAAGGGTTTTTTACCATTTAAAATATATAAAATAGGATGGTAGGTAACTTACTGAGCTGCTTTCAAGGCAGTATTTTTATATCACATGACTTTCTTTGGTGTATCGTTATTGTTAACAAGCTTTCGTTCCTTATAATCTGCGATATATTTGAAGTAATTTTACCTGAAATAGTAGGGCACTAGGTGTTATATATTACCTACCTTTCATAACGATAAGCCTAAGTGTAGCAAGTTAATTAATAAATGAATTTGTTCAAAATTTAATATATTTTTCCACTATTATAACGATAATTATTACAGTTAAAGGGTTCATACAAGTCTTACCTACGTTACTGTTAAAAGTTAAATCTCCAGTTAAGTGACTTTGAACCAGATATTGGGCCTTAAACCCTTCCGTACTTGCGATTAATATAATAGGTTATTGTAATATTCTTTTTATTATATTACTAAAAGTTGGCAACTTAAGAGTTTATATTGAATAAATTTGTAATACTTGTTATAATAATCATAATCTAGGAACGTAATTAGTTAAAGAAACTTTTACAGGTAGTATTTAGGCGTTATTCAGCGTATTCAAATTCTTCAATATCCTTAACAACTACTTATATCTGTTCGCGAAGTATGGTTTTACTAATATTAGATTTCCACATTATTTGCTAATACAATATTAATTTTTTGAGTATCTCATTAAGGACATTCATTGGTGTTTGCTCTTTTTTCTTGTTGACTATTATCGTCATTCACCTCCTTGTTGCCCAATTTATTTAACATTACGCAAAGTAAATATTATGCTTCAAGTAGCTTTTCATTCCATCTTAAATCTTACGAAAGGTTTTTCTTTTCGTTATAAATGTTAGGTAGTAGTTTTGGATGTAGCTTGTGAAGATTTCAGGGAATAGTAAGTGGAAAGCTGAAAAAGAATCTCCATTTACTTTTTGATGTTGAGGAATAGTATTATTCTCGTGTTAAGGGGGTTTTAAGGTTTGCTATTATATTCTTTACATTATTCCAGATTTTAGCTGAATTTGTGAAGAGCTTATAGTTAATTTCAACTATTTTAACTAGTTTGTAAGGAAAATTAAGATAGTCGTCCTAATTGTCTATATGATTTTCTGATACTTTAAAGTTACAATAGTAGGGGTAGTTGTTGATCGCCTAGCTTGAGGACTAAAGTCTTGTAATAGGATTTATAATGAGTTTATGAGTGAAAGTGTATCCTCGTAAGAAACTTCGCTTAAAATTATTCAACGATTTTGAAGAATACTTTGAAGATTTGAAGAGATATTCTAATATATTTAAGGGGTTTAGCGATGGGGCGAAAAATTAAATTGGTTTAACAATATTCAATTGAATAATGGATAATGCTGGCGTTAATTCTGTTTTTTGCTTTGGCAGCTGCTATTTTACGCGCTTTGCTCTCATTAAACACATACTATAAATTATATTGGAGATGTATTAAACAGTAAAACAGGTTAACAAGTTATTTATCGTTAGCGTATAAATAATTGGTTCCAACGTGAGGTCTGAAAACTTAATTTAACTAGAGACTAGGAGGTGGTACCCAACAATGTATATGAGGGTGTAGATAATCATTCACACCCTTTCTTTTACCTCGTAGGTTTTCAGGTCGAAGACCTTCACAAAAATACTTAAGTTGTGACAATTCGTAAAAATCCTCGGTTAAAGACACTAAGGTTTTTTTAATAGAAATTAATCTCTCAAAGACTGACTTCAATCTTTGGCCTTAACTCAACCTCTTTTTGAATCATCTTCCTTATATTAATGACTTATACGTTGAAAAACTTAGAATCGTTTTGGACAATAAAATAATTATAGTTAAAGTCTTCACCGTCGTTTTAGTCGAAGATTAAGTAGTTAAAGTAGTTAGTTTGATGATTTTTCGTTAAGTTTTTGTCCACACTTCTTCTTTAAAAATCTTTATCTTAAATGTTGAGGAAAACCGGTTCTAGGTATAAAGGGACTAAGACCAGAGCTTTTGCCTAAATTAGTTGGATTCTTTCTATAAACCTCGATTAAAAAGAAAGGATAAAACCCTACTAGGGAGTCGTTATAGAGTTGTGAAAGAGGGTGCGATCCGGTCACATAAAGTGTAAGGGTATATTCCTATACATCTTTCAAGCGTGATAACTATTAGTTCTAAATCCATAATAACTATTAAGTAGGCATTAGCCTATAACATTACCTTTCGGTATACCCCCTTCCTCTATGAAAGGTAATAAAAGTTGTTAGCGAGTTAAGGGGGGAATATGTACGAAACAATTGATTTGGAGCGGCTTGGAACGTTGTAGTATCGCGTGAAATGTTTTAAGCCATTGAAAGATTTAGTACTATATAAAAGGCGCTATCGTTACCTTCGACTTATAAATAGTTTCATAATCCCCCCCTTTCAGAAACTTAAATTTTCCGTTTTACAACTATCCCTTATTAGTATAACAACACTTAACTTTACGCGAACATAGCGCTAAATACCCTATTCAAAATCAAATTTTCCTCTTTTTATTAATCCTTCTTTTGTTATTATTGTTTATCGTTTTTCCAAGATGAAATTTTATTTAAATACGGACGTAGACAAGGCTATTAAAAACATGAATTTTCATGTTTAAAAGTTACTTCATCTTTAATAACGAGCTTATAATTTCTTGCCTTACATGTTACAGATATATATTATGACGGAAAATGCGAATGAACGTATTTTGAATGGGTATACTGTATAGTACGTAATCCGCCAAAGTTATATTATAAAATTAAAGGTAAGTTGAATTTATATAATCGCGAGAAAGTTATTTAAGAACGGCTAAATACCAGAATCAGATATGGTCTTTACTTTATTTGTATTAGAAGCTGTAATTCAAGTTTTTAAAAACGCTGTTTTACCCAAGTCCTAATATAAATAAAACTATCAAAAAGCTATAAGCGTTAGGCTTGTTGTATAAAGTAAATTCTACACTAGCGATAGGGCGGGTTCGATACCCGCTACTACTATCTATTTCAGCGGCCTATGAGACGTATAATTTCTAAATAGAAAACATAGTTTTTGAGTAAGTTAACGTATTAATGAAAATCGTAAAAATTGCAGCTACTAAGCGGGTAATGAATATAATCTTAGGTAATTCAATATTTTGTGACAGTATTCGAGTATATCCATAAAAACATCAGCCGTTTTAACGTAAAATCAAGAAAATTAGTTGAAATAGATAAAAATTATTAGTTAAAGATGATGACGGCGATTTAAAGGATATATCAAAGTAATTTAGTATAACTTTGGTCGTTCGTTAATATAAGTTTCGTGACATTGGTATTGGGTTTCTATAAAATAACGGTTATTATGCTAATTCGTAATATAAAGTATAATAATTTAAACCCTTTTATGAAATAGGCGCGAAAACCCATTGTTGTACTTGAACGGCTTATAACGTAATTGGAAATCGTTAAAAAACGAGATATTAAAAAGATGAAAAACAGATTTTAAATTAGGTTTATGTAACCTACTCATTTAACTAAAACTTGTTGTTTCATAAGTCGTTACGTTGGGGACGGCCGACTCGTGGGTTATTTCGAATTCATAAAATATTCTCAACGTAATACTTCAGCTTCGTTTCGTCTTTATCACCTACAACATCGATAGTTGATAATAAAATGTTGTGGGTTCGTTAGCTTGGAAATAGGTTCGAAGAGGTTTAAATAAGTTAATTTACGTAAAATCAGAGGTGTTTAGTTTCCGCGACGGCGAGTTCAACAACGTAGAAATTGACAATGCGTATTTTACGATACTTATCGTAAAGTTAACTTACAATTTTTAAAAACCTATCTAGCTTATAATTTTTAAGTAAAAACTAAACGTCGTTACCGATTCTAAAACGTTTCCAAAGGAAAAACTGCTTATTAATAAGTATCTTTATACATTGATAAGTATTAATTATAACAGTTTATATGAAATTTAGAATATCTTCGATACGTTAGACGAAATTCTCGACCTTTACAACTAACTTTATAGTTAAAACGAGTAAACATTATAACGGTCACATGAACTTCATGTAATAGTCTTGAGTTATAAAAAACGAGTTTATATCAATATTAGTTACATTATTGTTTTTAGCGTTATTAAATTACCGGATCATAAGAAGCTTTAATTAAATTAAGTACAAACGACGAAAAAACGTAGGTATATTAGAACCTTCTAGTTAGCGTGTTCGGTTGCACCGTTTGTTTTATGGTGAAAAGCGGTGTTAAAACGTTACTTTATCCTCATTAAATGGAAAAATCGTTTTTAAAACCTATTCGTTTAATTCGACCTTCTGTTTCTAAAAAAATCATATAGAGAAACCCGCTAAATCATCAACAATAGTTTAAAAACCTCTCTGTATAAACTTTAACATTTATAATAGTCATAGCCCCAAAGGTATTAACTTTACTTAAACAGTTCCTAGTAATTAAAAACAACTTGGGTCGCCGTTACATTTCTAAGGAAAATTCATTATAAAGTCGATAAAAAGCTTGTTTAAAAGCCATTTGAAAACCGGAAAGAGCATAAAAGATTCTTTTTGATGGTATCTTTAATAAGTTATACTTTTATAAATATCGCAATTTTGTTAAAAGTTCCAGATGGCGCGGTCTAAACCGGGTAAAAAATACGTCCCAAAAATAGCAATAATAATTTTACAGCCATGATGGCTAATAATAAGTAAATATTAAATAATTTATATTATCACAGTAGTAAATAACTCGGAAACGTATACTTAAATACAATTACAAACCCAAGATACCGTATCATCGTTTATTCAATTGTCTGAAATTACAACTTTAAGTATCTGGTTATTATTAATACGAATTTTAATAGAAAAAAATCGGTCGTATATATATATTACTGTTGATAGAGCTTAAGACGTTGAAACTTGTCGATTCGATTGGTCGAAGCAACAGTAGTATTGCCGGGTCAAGGGGTAGATGTATTGTTTTAGGTTTGGCTGACCGCTAGCCTGTTTGCATAGTAATTTGTATAGTTGATTGCTTAGTCAGTGCCCTAGTGTGAAGTGGGCGCATACTGTACTTGCTTTTTAGCTAATACAGTAGGTCCGTACAAAACAATACACTAAACTTGTAGTTAGTATAGTCAACTTTACTGTAAGTAAAGTTGACCTATTTCACTTCACATACTACTTTTCTAATACTGGCAGCTTTTTTTAGTTTTTATACGCACGCCAGTGTAGTCGACCAATCTTTTCTAGTAAGCATTGAACTGCGACCTCGTCAACTGGCCAGACCCCTGTCAATTTCAATTGACCTCTGAATTGAATTGTATCCATTTGCACTTAAATTGACCCTAATTGCCCTACGGGTCCAAGATCCGACTTTATCGACTCCCACAAAAATGTTATAACCCAGACAACGGTTGGGTCAGGAAACAGGCCAGCATGCAGCTGAGTCACGGAGAGCCTGTAGTCCAATACATCAGGCGGGGAACATCTCTTATGTAAGCAAGGTGACTAAGTAAGTCACGTAATGGATCAGTATGGATCAGTTACTGATCCAAGGTGAGGCAGCACTAGATCAGTGGGATCAGTACGGTGATGCAAACGATCCAGGACTGAAGACGGTATGAAGGCACGGATATATAAGGACACGGTCATCACCACATAGACAGTATTTCCTTCATAGCTCTTCAGTTGTCAATCTAAGTATTCAGTCTACACACCTGAATAGCCTAACGGCTAGTGATCATTCTACAGTACGAACAAACATCTTGATATTACA
>JASMMZ010000006.1:26342488-26450632 GCA_038502455.1 Anisogramma anomala
AAAAGTTCTTCCGTTACAAACTCAGGTAAGCCTCCACTTTAGGCGTATCAATTAAACAAGTCGCTATTATTAACCACCTGGCAATCTTCCAATTCGCTACCATATCTCTAACCATCGCCATGTGATTTGGGCTTGCCGGACGACCTTTTAACGTAGCTCTTGATGCATATAGTCAGCATATTGGTATCTACAAACCTGTTAAAGGCTTTATTTAACGATACTTTCGTTATGGTATTAACCGGATCGTTTTTTCCATTAATTTCCCCAAAATTTTTAATCTCTTTCCCTTCTTAGGCTTCGCGAAAGAAGATTACGTCGATTATCAAGCGTTTTTCGCTGGTAGTTCCCAGATTCGAATGATATTAGAAAAATCTACTCGATTCAATACAAATTACTACCGGGATAAGATGAATCTTTAGCTACCTAGTAATAATGTTAAGGGTTTCCTATAATGTTAAACCTGCATTAAAGCCCGCTATTATGTCGTAAACCTTTAAAGCTCAGACGTTTCGTATAATATTTTTGTATCTAATAAACTATTAGAGGATTAAACTACCGATAATACTAAATTGATTCTTTCGCCTATTCTTACTGACAATGGTTACTAGTAAGCCAATCTATAAAAATAGGTTGATATTATTTACGAAACACCTATCCGTAAATACTGTTCATTTAACCTTTGACAAGTCGGCTAAAACTCTTTTAATCGCTAGATTTAGATTTCGAATTTGCTATTTAATCATTTCATTTAGACGGTTAAATTCGTTATGTGTTAGATTTGTTACTTATGCCTCGATAAAAAGGTAATAGAAAGCCCCCAATTAATATAAGATAGTACTATAGCTGCTATAGGTACGCTTTTACAGGTATCGTTAGACCTTAAACACTTTAATCTTGTAGATTATAGCTAAATTAGTGCCTTAATATTTTTAGCAAAAGCTAAAGTCAGAATTAACATTAATTATACAGATTAAAGATTTATTAGAATTAGATTGATTATCCTCTGCTCACGTTGTAACCGGCTTGTAATTCCAGAACTTGCAGTTTTTAAGTGCCTGTTATTCTAATTCCATAGAACCAGCTATTTTAACAAAAAAGATATCGTTAATTTACATATTTACCAGGCCGAAGTTTTCGTATACATTACTAGCAAAAACGGGTCGTATATTAAAACCCTTATACCTAACCGTAATTTAAAATATAATTGGTAGGTTGAAAACAAGTCAATGCCTGTTTTAACTAGTCCATAGGAAGGTATAAAATATAGTAATACTGTTTTTAAAAGATAAATGGGCCGTAATATTTAAACCATTTTGAATAATACAGTTTATTATATATTTATTATTCACTACATATAAGCTTACGTTCTATCTCAGCTATTAAATGTTCATTTATCTTTAGTTCTAACTAATAAGTTTTTTTTTTCAAAACAACAACTAAGCGTTAACTAAATTTCTAAATCTTTGGCGACTACATAAAGATTCAGTTTATGCCTTTATCGCCATATCCTCAATCTAGTAGGTTTAATTTCTCTCACGTTTGCTCCGTAGTCTTTCCTTGAACTTGATAAATAATCCTCGACTTAAAGATCGTAAAACTTTGGGTTTAAAGGTGAAATTCAGCCTTTGATACGAATTGTACAACTTTTTAAAGTAATAGGCCGTTAATATTGACCTTATCGCTTTTCGTAAATGGTTTGCCATAGGTTTTTATAATGCCTTATATTCGAAATTTTAGTTCCAGTTCTTCGTTATTCTTCTTTTCCTATTTATTTAAATAGTGTTGTAGATATGACCTGATATATATTTCCTATTTTTCATATTCCATTTTTTGGGGGTCATCCGCGCCAGCAACGTTTTATTCACTTATCGATAACGGGTGAAGAAATTTCGTATTGACTCGGTTACTTAGCCTAAAAGTCTTCATTATTAGTAGCTCTAATATAAGGCTTAACCTGGATAATATAACACGTTCCAAACCCGTTAACAATTTGAATAACTACTTTAAAGTTAGCGATAATTAAGGTTTTATATGGGTCTTTCTATTTTCTCAGCTCCTATTACACGAAAACTTTACTTTATAACTGTAAAATAAGTATATCGATTACTGTAAAGCCATTTTTGGTATTAAGTATATCGTTAACCTGATGTTGTACGGATTCTTTCCGCAGTTCTTTGAAAGCTTTATCGTAGGCTATAGCCCGATTTTAGGTACTTGTTCATAGTGGAAATTTACTAGTTAAGCGTGGCTACGCTCCAAACACCAATAATGTTAGTACAAGGCCGTTAAAATCTATAGTATCTTTTAGGCCTTTTACCACTGTCTAAAAACTTACGTTCAAATTTATACAGTTTTCAATATTTAACGTAAGGATATTATATACTTAGCGAAGTAGGGATTATTGCCTTTTAAACATGATTAAGTAAGCTTTGACAGGCAACTATTTATATTAAATACAAATCATTTTGGCATTTTTCTAAAACTCTGTTACCGTAAAGTTGGTATTGGTATCGTAGAAAACGATGTTAAGGAAAATCAAATACGTGTTAATTTACAATTTTTTTTAAAGTTTTCCACGCATCTTTTTCCGAAAGAGATTTCAGAAACTTGGCTTCATAAAAAGAGGTTACGAAGTCAATGACGTAAAAACCAGACGTATTATCTAAGTAGAATATATTAACAAAAACCTTGAGATTAAATTTCTTGTCGTCTTGTAATATAAACTTGAATTGCCGGGGGGCTTAGCTATATGTTTTCCAGTAGTAGAAAAGCTTTTCAACGGCTTTTAATATAGAATAATCTACATCTTTATGCCTTGCAGACTTGAGGATTTAATATAGCTTGTTAACGACTAGATCATTAAGACGACAGTACAATTAACGTATTTCCGGCTCCGTCAGGTTTAATATCACTACTTTAGGGTTTTAAAAACCAAACCATAAATACATCTACTTAATTTCAAGGTCAAACCTTTAGCTATTTTTAATAAGCTTATCAGCGTTAACATTAATATTGACGTTATGGGTTTGAATGTTTTTTAAATAAAAAAGGAAATAGATAAACAACTTGAAGATGTAAAAGATAATCTATTTAATAACAATTCAAATTACCTTTATCTCTAGTAACAATAGTTGTTAGTCTAATCTGAAGCCAATTTTAGCCTTATTAGCATAGTAATGATTAATCTCAGTAGCTAGAGTGTTTTCCCTTTATAGTGTCACCTACTGCGAATAACCTCCTGTTAAGTACCTTATTTCCCTTATATTTGGCATGATACCTTGAAACGTATAGTTTTCGTAATGATCGTGAAGATTAAAGGTATATAAAGTGTCAAGAATTGATTAAAGTAAAGGTAAGGGTCTTTACCATACAAACAGTATAAAACAAAGTAGTTGATTAGTTATTAATCCAAGTTATGAGCTGTATCTTCGTACAATTTGATTTACTTAGGGGTATTATCACCGTTAATTGACTTGTCGCTTTTAAAGTCTGTGATTCAATTCAAGTAGTCCTGTTTAAAATGTATAGGGTATTCAGTGTAATATATTATCTTTTTTTTTATTCGTTCGAACATAGGCTGACAAGTTGACTAATAGGCAGACTTATTATAAATCTAATATACTTTACTACTATTATTAAGATAATGCTTACAGTCGGTAGGTATGTTTGAATCTTGATTCCATTGGTATTAAAGTGGCTACTACTTCCAGTCTGGATCTCGATAGGCAAGACTTTAGGCGTTAAGAGCGCCCATAGCCGTACTTTCGATTGACGTAATTAATTACCATAAGGAATTTTTTATGTACGTTAAGGAATTTATCGGCTTAGGGGTATATACTAAGAGAATTTAGTATGTAGATTATTACAGTTGTAAACGAAATGCGTAACTAATTAAAAAATCCTTCGTATATATTATTTAGGCGTTATAAGGTGTATTTAAACTCGTTAATATCTGTAACAGCTGCCCGGATTTACTCGCAAAGTATGGCTTAGTTAGCGTAGGCTTTCTCTATTCCATATTAATATAATATTTTATTTTTAAGTATTTTGTTTATTATATTTATTGGTATTTACTCCTCTTTTTTTCCCTGATTATTGTGACCTACCTTGTGATAATCCAATTTATATTGTATCAGGTAAGGTAGACTTCGTATTCAATGGGGCTTTTAATGTTATCGTAAAATTCGCGAAAGGTGGTTACTCAGGCTATAAAAGTGAGGAAGTAGTCCTTGGTGTACTTTATGAAGATTTTAGAAATAACGAGTAAAAACCAGAAGGTGGAACGTTTATTCATTTGTAAATGTTTAAAATGGGTATTATCTTCGTGTGTAAGAGGTTATAAGGCTTTTTGTTATATTATTTTCCAAAGTTCCAAATCTTGACGATATTTAAAAGAAGTTTGTAGTTCACATTAACTATTTTGACTAGTCTTAATGGTAGGTCACAATAATTATCCCAGTTTTAATTTGTAATATTTCCTGGCAATTTAATCTTCAAAGCCTCTAAAACATGGTATTAATAGTAATTGCCAGTATTCTGACCCGATAGATAAAGTTTTTTTTAGTAATACCTATAGTAGGCTTATGCGTATAAGTAACTCTATTGTAAAAGTGCTCTTAGGGGACTTAATGATTTTGATTTAGGTGTTAAGAGTTAAAAGGAACTTCAAGGTTTTAAGAAACTTGATGATCTTGTTTAATTAACTGATATAGATCGTTAACATTAATTTTTTTGGCAATATTAGCGGTTGCTACTTTATGCGCTCTTTCTTCATTAAGGGTGTATTTATCGCTATTACGTAAATGAGTTAGGCTTCCGAGAGGGTTAATAGGTTCCTCATCGTTAACGCGTAAAGAGGCTTTACTTAGTTAAGGGTGAAAAGGAGGTCCCCAGGACCGCGTGTAAGGGCTTTAAAGATTTTTAATGCCTTTTCCCTTGGGGCATAGGTCTTGAAGATATTCCTTAAGCTAGGTTAGGTATAAAAGCGTTTACTCCAACTTTAAAAAACTCTGTATTTAAACATAAATATCTCGTTCCTTAAGTTCTAATTTAAGCTTCGACTTGATCCCTTTTTTGAATTGACTTTTATATGTTAATGGTTCAGTCATCGAAAAAGTCGCGATATTTGCGAAAGGCATAGTTAGTATTTTGACTATTATTATAATAAACGATTTAATATACAAAGAAATTAGTAAGGTACTTTTCCGTTAATTTTTTATTGATATGTTTTGCCTAAAAATGTTCGTTTAATATTTGGTAAAAGTAGTCTCGAGGGCTCATCTTTTTTTTTTTTTTTGGTAAGGTGGGTGATGGATTTAAAGTAAGTATTAGCGGTAGTTATTTCGAGGTTTTGGCGTATATAGGGCTTGGTGAGTGTAGGACTTAGTGTTTTGACGTAAAGTCGCATAGGAACTTGGCGATTTGGTGCTGGATCATGCGACGTAGCTTTCTTAGCGCGACTTAACGAATCTTGGTATTTTTCGCTCAGGGAAGCGAACTTGGCGATTAAATTGGCGTAAGTGAAGTAAAAGAAAACGAAGTAAAGCTAAACCTTGGTATTAAGGGTAAAGTTGGAATTCGTTTGGTATTACAGGTAGAGGTTGAATGTTGTTTGTTATTTTGGCCGTAGGACTTGGTCGTTTTTGCAATAGTAGTACCCGAAGTAGTATTAACCTAGCCGTTTGCCAAATTGCCGAACTTTGCGACTTCTGATAGTTAATCTTAATGTCTTTAGGAAATATTTGGTAAATATTTCTTGGTGTTTTTGAATAGCGATACCGTCGTTTACTTTTAGATTACCATTGTAGACTGACGTAGCTTAAAAGTCTTTTTTATTTTCATGCCGTTGTAGACTAACATAATACTAATAGAGGATTTTAGTAAAAATCTATCCTTTACTCTAGCCGCTGTTGTAGCCATAGAGTATAACGGGAAAGTAGCTTCTTCTTTTACTTAGCTTATCTGTACTTAACCTAATAAGCACTAATTAGTATTGATAAAGCTTTAGATGTTCCAACGTTGTCGATTCAATTGGTTGAAGTAACAGTAGTATTGTAGGATCAAGTGGTGAATATATTGTTTTAGGTTCTGCAAACTGCCAGCCGGTTTGTACAGTAATTTATATAGCTTATTGCTTGGTACATACCCTAATGTGAAGTGGGCACATACTTTCCTTGCTTGGTAGCCAATACAGTAGACCCACACAAAATAATACACTAGACTGACAGTTAGTATAGTCAACTGTACTGTAAGTAAAGTTGACCTACTTCACTACGGACACTACTATTCTAACAATTATGTGAATTAGTCAGGAATGAGTGATATTACGGGTAATAAGGGCATTTTAACTACTTCAATAGTTCATATTAGTAAAACATTTACGACACTTTAAAATAAATTCGTTAACAAATAGTATTCAGGAGATATATTTACGTAAAGGTTACTCGAAAACCGCCCATTTGCAGCTCAAAAGATGGAGTCCCTGGTCAAAGAAGTACAGGTCTAGAATATCTTTTTAAATATACTAGTCTTTTTGCAATAAATTATCGGGTAATATATAATGAAGACAGTTATCATAAACTCATTGAAAATAGAAAGTAAAAAGGTGTTCAAGTGAACGGACTTATTATTCGAAAAGCCGTCGTATATTTATAGAGCATTCAAAGTTTTTATAATCTGTATAAATAGTAAACAAATATATTGTAACCCGAAACTCCACTTTTCATATTTTTCGATAATTTATAATGCCGAGTAATTCCTTATTGTAAGTTTCGTAATTATATTGAAAAAACAATCAATCACTAAAGTAATATATTTCCGGATATAAGTTACCGTAGTTATCGTGTTATAGTCAATAACCGTCTAAGAACTTATTAAAGCAATCGGCTTTTAAAAAGGTGTTGCGGTCGGAATCCTATTAAGAAGAAGTTCGGGAAAAAAACTAAGCTTACGCCGTTTAAAAATAACTTCTATTTCCGATCCCTAATGGAAAAGATTGCTCTTTAGAGTTGTCAGAATTAAGTTTCAAATAATCGTAAAATAATTTTGAATGAAATTTCGATACAAGTTGACGAACTTTAAAAAAACCCTTACCTCTAAATAAATGTAGGAGCCGTTTATTCTAGGATATCCCGTAGATATTCCGAATTTATATATCAATATATCGAAGTTAAGATTCGGGGCGCTTAACGGATTCAATATATATTTTACTTGAATGTTAGAATCGTTTAAGGTTTCATTTAAATATATAAACTATTATTAAAGTGAACGGAGTAAAATGAAATGAAAAAGTGGTATAACGAAGTATTGATATACTGTTAAATGGTAACCGATATATTAAAAAGGCTAAGAGGGGAAATAAAACATTGTAAAAGCTCAAAGTATATACGAAACCCAGTTTTCCACATATTTCCCTGTTTAATTCGAAATTTATAAAAAAAAGTTTTAATATCTGACTTGGTAAACGACTTTAATTAGGAAATATTCGTAAGTATTTCTTTAATGCGTGAAAGTGGGTAACAATTTACTTTTGCAATAATATTTAGTCGACGTTAATCAACATAAAAACATAAGTTACCTCCGTATTCTTCAACACAAAACACGATACCACCTGTTCAGGAGTTATTCATTCGAATATAACTCTATTCAAATAACTTCATTAACGTTTTTTGTAATATAAAGAGTTTCTCCCGCAACATATCGTATAACTGGCTTTATAAAACCTTTTAAAGCTGGCCTTAATTATCGTTTTGAAAAACGATTTTGTAATCGGCTTTGCAACGGTAAAGGAATAGTTTGTGTCTAAGGTCCTTATCTAATAAATAAGACAGTTTTTCTTAAAAGGCATCAGAGAGTTTATCTTTAACGGAAATGAATAGTTTTGAGGTAAATACCTTATTAATATTTTCAAAAATGACGGAAAAAAGATATTTAGTATTCATTAGCTTCCTACGGACTTTTCGTAAAATAGCGTGAAATATAATAGCATCGACCCCTTTAAGCGTCTTTTATATCGACTACAACCCTCATTTCAAACGATATAATTACCTGTTTGTCTTAAAAGTAGTACTTGTTTAAAGAGAACGTTAGTTACCAGTACATATTTTATCTATTTTTTACCAAAAATAACATGATATTTGAAATAGATAATAATGTATACCTATATACATGATCGTTATTCATCAAGGTCGATATTCAATAAGGTTGTAAAAAAAAGCCGTAAGGCGGAATCGAGTATAAATTACGTAACTTCGCTAAGTCATCAGATTAGGATAAAATACGTGGTAATTTTGTACGAATAAAAAGAAATTTGTTCGAAATATAATAATATTCATAACATTAATTTATTCAAACGTTAAATAATTCCAAACCATTCCAAATGAATATTATAAAAAAAACTCTGTAAAAACTGGGATGGAGTTACTGGATTGAACTACAAACTCATTAACTTCTATACACGACTATATATAAACGTTACGCTTTTTCCTTCTAAATATCGATAAAGTCTTCGTCTGTAATAAGGTAAATTTCTATAATAACCTTGACATTAAAGCCGCTTGAACGTTATGTTAGGTCTAACGAGTAAATATGAATACAATAACTATTCTCGCTTTATCGAAAATATAGCCTAAGATCCTTACGACGTAAGAATTTCGAGCGGTTCAACTAGATAATACGTCGTTTAAAACCAGCTCAAAAGGCATTTACGCCGATAATAATAACATCTCCCTAGCTATTAATAATAAGCACGTTGCCATTACTATTCCTATTATATAGGATTCTCCTAATAGTAATGCCGGAATAATTAGAGTTAACGTGTAAAATACGAAGGTTATAAAGTCATCTATCGATAAATTAAATGTAAGCGATCTATTTATTGTAATTTGCTGGTATTTTTCAGGTAAATAACGTATTAATTTATATATAGTTCATAGCTTCCTTTAAAATAACGAACTTGATGAATTTCCAAACTATATCGTTAACTTCCATAAATGAAAATTTAAACGGTACAAAACCCTAAAACCACTTACAGGTTTCTTAATTTATACTTGTAAGCCAAACTATAACGGTTCTAACCGTGTTAGTATCGTATGGCGCGAATAATAGTTATAAAGGTATTATGGTTGTTAATACTGCTACTATCACCACAGATATAATATTTTTCTATAACGGCTTTCACCGGACCCTTCAATCATAAAAAAATAGCGTAAAAGTAATCCATTTCAGTATCAATAAACTTTCAGGTTTTACGTAACTTCTGTAACATCGTAGCTTTTAATATTGAAAATCGTGGTGTTGTATTAAAGAACTCAACTAATTAGTTAAAGAACTTACTTTTAAGCTATTTGCGCTTGTTGAAAAAGGTGCAGGTATTGAAATTGAAATCGGGAAAGTCTCATTAATCTTTTTTAGGAATATTAATGCGGTACTCAATAAAAAGCGGCGTAGTAACTACATTATTCGTAAGTAAAATAGTAAAAATCTCCTAAAAAGAGTGTTGTTTCGAAAATATAAGTATGATAACTGCTTCTAATTACCGAATTATTTTCGTTAACGCGTTCAATATGTCGGTATTTTATTATTTTTTGTATAAAGCGTACTCACAATCAATTTGGCTTCGCTTAAAGAACTTTACACGTAAAGAATCGGTAAAACGTTCGTATTAAGCCATAAGATAATCGTATTAAGTCGATAAAACGTTTTAAAACTTCTTTTTAACGCGTACTTTGAGGAATTGCTTTGAGGCTTAAAGGTTTCAATTTGAAGCATGAAGGGAAATAATAAAACTTTAGGTTATAGCTGTTAGTAAACAGTTAAGATACCGTTGGGGAAAAATCGAATTTTATATATAAAAGGATTAAAACCGTATTTATCGCCTAAAATAATCAGATTCTATTCTTAAACATCGATAAAAAAGAGAAACCCCTACTAAAGAGCTGCTATGAAGCTGTGGAAAAGGGTGTGACGTGGTTATGTAACATGTAAGGATATATTCTCGTACAGCTTCTGAACGGCTCCAGAACACTGTAAGAGTATAACAACTACCCGGACTGAATCTCTAGTAACCACTAGCCAGGCACTAGCTTGTAATACGTGGGCTTTAATTTTCCTTATTCGTTCTTAATCGTTTATCCCAACGATGTAACGAGTAAGTTGACGTTAATTCAAGTGGTATAAGGACTTGGTAATTTGAGCGAAAAGACTTAGCGATTTGGAAGTATGGAGTTTTGACGATTTGGTCTGGGTTCGCGTAACATGGATTTCATAGTGCGATTTGGCGAATTTTAATGTTTTTCGCTTAGATTAACGGTTTTATCGTATTTTCTGGCGTATCCAATTGACTAATTCATGATATAGGGGAAAATTAGTGGTGTAAAGGGAAAAGTTAGTGTAAAGGGTAAATTTTGTTATATAAATTAAGGTTGAAAGTTGTTTGTTGTTATTATCTTTTGCTCAAGACCATATGATTTCGTCGTTTATTCAGTAGTGATACCCGTAATAATACTAACTTAGCCGTTTGCCAACTTTACAATCTTTCATCCTTTCAAGTGGTTAATTTCAACGTTCTCAAAACTGGTTTGGTGACGATTTCCTAGTATTTTCAAGTAACGATACTATTATGTACTCCAGACTTCTTTTATAGACTAACATAATATTAAAGTCTTTTTTATTTATTATTGTTATAGACTAACGTAATGCTAGAGTCATTTTATAAGAATCCTTCCACTAACTTGATTGCACCTAAAGCATAATCTGCTGGTAACTTTTTCTTCTACCTAGCTAATTTGTACCCAACATAATGAATAATAATCAGTATTATCAAGTCTTACCTGATATACCTTAAAAAGTTACAACGTTGTCGATTCGAACCAGTCAAAATAATAGTAGTATTATATAGTCAAGTGTTAGATGTATTATTTTAGGTTTGGCAGACTGCTAGCCAGTTTGCATACTAACTTTTATAGCCAATTTCTTGGCCCGTTATTCAGTTTGAATTGAGCACATACTGTATTTGACTGTACAGTCAATACAGTCAACCCAAAGAACAACATACTTAACTTGTAGATAGTACAGTAAACTTACATTAACTGACTGTACTGCAATTACTACTATTCTAAGACCAGGTTTGATATTTATTTGTCTTCCCTGATCAAGAAAAATAAACCCTGTATTGGTAGGCTTTTATCTTTGCAACATAGTCGATTCGAATCACTGTGGTTAAAGTAACTCGTGTTGCGTTGATATTGTTGATTGAGATGTGTAAGTTTTAAATTTGGCAGACCGCTAGCCAGTCTATACCCCACTTTGAAGTGAGCACCTACCGCACTGCACTTGCAGTATAGTTACATAAACTACAGTCAATTTGCAGTACGTACAATGAACTTTACTGCAAGTAAAGTTGACTTAGCTGTACTGCATTTGACTGCTATTCCAACACCCTAGAACTATAAAAAAACGTTGAATGAACTCGGAAGTCTCTGTTAAGAATCCAAAGTAAAACAAACTTCATCTATCAAGAGTTACAAAAAATTTAATGAAGAAAAGAATTATATAAATAGATTTAGCTTAAAAAACGAGTAATTCAGCCAGATAACATAATTAAATCAAATAATAATTACTCATCGAATCTATATTGAATATATAGATATATAATGATTAAAGAATTAAGTTCACAAAAAAGAATTGCTAAATAACGAAAAAAAGACCCAAAAACTAGGAAAAAACTGTTAAAATAATAAAGAAACTGATCAAGGCAAATATGAATATAACGACATAAACTAACGTGGAAAGAAGATGAAATACCAATGTAAGAAGTCATATTCGAATGGAATGCATTATTAAAGAGACAACCACTATGTTTATATTGAATAAAGATAAAAATAGAAAATAACTACATAATTGAACCGTTCTAACTTTGTACTGGGTTTAAACCATAGCTGAAAGAAGTACTATAACATAGCTTTATAATACATTTAAACTACTATTAAAAGTAGGTATTTCTCATTGCAATGTATTCTATTTGAATCTTGTTCAAAGTTACTGATGAATTTCATTTAAAGTGGTGATGCGTTACTTCAAAATTTGGCAGACCGTTAGCCGGTCTGCAAAACAATTTATATAGCTAATTGCTTAGCCTGTACCTTAGTCTGAAGTGGAAACTTACTGTAATTAACTTGCTGTCAATACATTTAATCCCACAAACTACAGTTAACTTGCAGTCAGTACAATCAATTTACTGTCAGTATAGTTGATTTGAATGTACTGCAACTAACTGCTGTTCCAATAACTATATTTTTATAGTTATCTATAATTTCCACGTCATTTCTCGGCCTAAAACCCCATAATAGCATGGTATATATTGAAATAGTAGTAATTGCAGTACAGTAGGTCAACTTAACTTACAGTAATATTGACTATACTGACTGTAAGTTGAGTGTATTATTTTATGTGAGCCTACTGTATCGGCTGTAAGTCAAGTACAATATGCGCCAACTTTATACTAGGGTATGGGCTAAACAATTGGCTTTATAAATTATTACGCAAACTAGCTAGCGGTTTTTCCAATCTAGAACAATACATCTACCATTTGACTACTACAATACTACTGTTACTTAGATCAATCGAATCGACAAAGTTACAATGTCTAAAGCCTTACCAATACTAATCAGTACTTATTAAGTTAATTACAGATTGTCTAAGTAAAAGAAGAAGTTACTTTCTGGTTGCTACGCTTTATGTCATCATCAGGATAGAGGAAAGTTTCTTATAAAAGGCCTTTACTACTGTGTTAGTCTCTACGGAAGTAAGTAGAGAAGATATTTGGGCTACATTAATCTCTATGGCAGTTTGAAGGTAGCGACGGTATAGTAATTAGAAACAGCAAGAATTTTTTAACAAAAATCCTGTTTAAAAACGTTGAAATTAATTATTGAAAGTATCAAAGTTCAACAAGTTGGCAAACGCCTAAGTTAATACTACTATAGGTACTACTACTATAAAAAAAACTAAATCTTACGGTTAAATAACAAATAACTTTCGATCGTTACCTATATAATGAACGACTTCCTGCCTTTCTCTTTACACTAAACTTTTACCCTTACCCTAATCTTTTCACTTCCTCCACGCCAATTTAATCGCAAAGTCCGCTGCCTTAAACGAAACCACTAAAATTCATCAAGTCGTGCAGAAAAAGCCACGTAGTGCGTACTAACACCAAATCGCTAATTTCCTACACGACTTTATATCGAAATACTAAATCTTTACGCCCCGAATATCCAAATACTTCGCCCATTGATTTTAAGCAAGCCAAAACACCAAAATAACCCTTACACAAGAATTAAAAACGGAAATTGAAGTTTTCGCATCTATTTTTACCAAATATTGCGATAAGAAACCTTAGGGGTAAATTTTCGATGAAAACCTAATTGAAAAGCACCTGGTTAACTTTGTTCGCTACTTTATTATCGAATTATATAGTGGCGAAAAATTTAACCTTGGCGACTACTCCTTTTACAAATACCCTAAGTTTTGAAACCTTGATTATTAATATGTGGAAAAAAGCCAAGGAGGGATTAAGTTTAAGTTAAAGGAAAAACTTTAACGACAAGTAATTTACGTGTCAAAGGAAAGCTTCACTTAATCAACAGAAACTCTCTTCGAATTGGCTTAACTTAAGGAATACTCTTATGACCTACGCTATAAGGGAAAGAGTGTTAAAGAATCTTAATGCTCTTATACACATTATAAATAAACTTTTAACCCACAGCTAAGTTACACCTTATCTAGTTTTAACGATAAAGAACTTGTTAATCTGCTTAGCAACCTAACACCTTTGCGTAATAGCATGAAATATGTTTTTAGCAGCGACAAGGTACATAAAATAATGGCTACTAATGAAACAAAAGAAATTAACGTTAACGATCTCCACCAATCAATTAAATAAGATCTTTAAGTTTTTAAAAACCTTTAAGCCTCTATTACCTCCTAATATTTTAATAAAAATAGCTTCACTCTTGAAAAACCTTCCCATGACAGGTTTGCCTATACGCGCGAATCTACTACAAGTTTTACTATAGGACTTTACCTCTCGGGCTAAACGACTGGTAATTACCCTTAATACCGTATTTCGAAGATCTCAAGGTTTAAATTACAAAACAATGCTAATAAAAACTAAGACAATTATTGCTACCTTCTTTTGGGACTTATTAAGGTAGTCAACATTAATTACAAGCCTTTTACAGACTTTTACAAAATGTGGAACAATATAAAAAAGTATGAAAGAAAGCCTTATAACCTTTTCAACATAAAGATAATGCCTCTTTTAAACATTTGAAAATGAATAAAGGTTTCTCTTTCTAGTTTTTACTTACTATTCCCAAGAATCTTCACAGTGTATACTAGGAACTATTACCTAAGCTTTTTAAGTCAAATAATGACTTTTCGTAAACTTTATGATAATATAAAAAGCTACCTAGAATACAACGTTTACCTTACCTAATATAATACAGACTAGGTTACTATAAGGCAAACCATACTAATAGCGAAGAAAAAATAGAAATAAATAGCAATAAATGTATTAAATTAAATGATTCATTAGCTGATTCTATACCAATAGACAATTGGAAAAACCTATGCTAGCGAAGCTACACTTCGCAAACAGTTACAAGCAGCTGTTATGGGCGTTAACGAGTTTAAATACGCCATATAACGCTTAGATACAACCTGAAAAGGCTTCTTTAACCAACTAAGCTCCTTGCTCGTAACTATAATAGCGCGTACAAAAAATTCGTTTAGTATATATCTGTTAAGACCCAAGTACGTTGGCGGGTCAAGAAACAGGCCAGCATGCAGCTGAGCTACCGAGAGCCTGAAGTCCAACACATCAGGCAAGGAATATCTCTTTATCAGCACCAGACTAAGCAATCATCCAGGGTTAGGGTTATCTAGATCACAAGTGCTCACTGAGCCTTAGTGAGCACCGGTGAGCTTCAGTACTGAAGATGGTATGAAGGCCATAGCATATAAAGACACAGTCAGCACCAAATAGATAGTATTTCCTTCATAGCTCTTCAGTTGTCAATCTAAGTATTCAGTCTACATATCTGAATAGCCTAACGGCTAATGATCATCCTACAGCACAAACACATATCTTCTTGATATTGCACCTTTGTTACCCCTGCTATCTTACTGTTAACATAAACCCTCTAACACCTTCTATTTACTCACAGGTATTTAGTGTGATCATTACAATATCCCTAAGCTGGTAACTTTTTTAACGTAAAGGGAAAAAACCTTACGGTAATTAATTACGTCAACCGAAATACAGCTATAAGTTTTATGGTCTAACCTATGATGGTAAGCCAAGTAGGTACCAAATGAGGTTTACTATTAAGGTACGGTGGAAGATTAGAAGAGGTTACCATGGCCAACCATATAGGACCTATAGGCATGGTCAGTACCCAGCCCGTTACGTGCCCTTACACATGCCGTACAGGGACTGTACCCGGTTCGCATCCGGTTAGTGTCCAGATAACGCTTAGCCCGTCACGTGACTTTACGTGTGTTATATACAGACCGTACTCAATTTGCACACAGACCGGGCCCGAACCCAGTGATGCCTATCACGTTATGTATATAGTTACGTAACTTGTAAACTTAAAAACCAATAGCTTAAGTTTATAATATATCCCCTTTCTTCCTGGATGTTGTAATAGCTACGACGTTCCGCTAATTAAACGCAAGGCGCGGGCTTTACCCGCCTAGTATGTAGGCCGAGCGAAAGCCGGTAACACGGTGTTTAACGCGCCGTATAAAGTATCAGCTAATTCGACTCCAAGCTACTGACGTCGCCTAATGCGCCTTTAACTCTAATGTATAATATATTATTTTTACTGCTAGTATTGTATAAAGCACTTTTAACGAGCCGTATAAAGTATTAACCCGTTTAATCTCAAGTCGACAGTGTCGTATAACGCGCTTTTTAGCCTTATTTCCGATAACATATAACATACCTTTTAACGCACGATATAATATATCCTTTTTACCACCGATTTGGTATAACACACCTTTTAACACGTTGTATAATATATTCTTTTTACCGCTGGCATCGTATAAGGTACCCCTTAACTCGCCGTGTAATATATCCTTTTTCCACCGGTACCATATAACGCGCCCCGTATAACACGCAACACTTGCTGAATCCGATTTACCAATTCTTATAAATACGAACGCCCCTATAACCCTTAAAACTTCCTTCTTTTTCCTTTTATAACGTCGCCCTCCTTTACTATTTACCCTTTTTTATAATAATTTTATTTCCACCCTTTTATATTCTAACTATTTATTCTAGTTAATATTCCTTAACCATTTTTTACCTCATTTTTATTGCTGACGTATGTAATAAACCTAATTTAAGCTACATTATCGCCAGCGTCTTTAGTCAAGATAAAAAATCTCCCTGTAAAGTATATTACCTATTGGTAGGATCTAGAAGACCTATTTACATGAAAAGATAACTTAGAAATGTAATCAAGATGATTTGTATTTGTAGTATAGTGAAGATGAAGATGATCAAGAAGAAGTATCCGGAGGTATATATTATAGGTGGGAGCTTATAAGCACTTTGCCCAGAACGTATGACTCTGGAATATTTCTTCTAGACCGCTCCACGTATTGCCATCGGTTTGAAATAGCATTTCAGACCGATCCATGCATGGTATACTTTTGCGTTTTGCAAGAGTGCAGCCTGTAGCGTGATACGTTATCATGCACCTTGCAGGATTATATCCTGTAATATAGTACACTGTCCTTTAGCCTATGTATATTATATGTAAGGGTATATAGTAATATCCACATAGGTAATCTTTTTTTCTTCCTTATATACTTCCTACTTATAGCCCAATAGTAATAGTGTTGTTATCGCATCAATTGCAAAAGGTTCAAATCAACAGTAGTGATAGTATAGTTGACGTATCAGTTTCAAAAGGTTCAAATTAGTAGTAATAATAGTATTGTTGTTGGTATATTAGTTGGTCAAGGTTTAAACTAGAAGTAGTAATAGTGTTATTATTAGCGTATCAGTCATAAAGACTAAAATTTAATAAGTTCGGCTGGGATTAGCAAAGTTTCGCCGTGGTAGTAAATGTAAGTTGGCCCTAGTTGGTGTAGTTTAATAGAGGCAACATGGTTAATGATAGCGCTATTCGTTGCTTTTAATAGAGGTAGTTACGCGATAATAATTGCGTAAGGGTGATAACGTAGGGTAATTACGTAATCACGTGATAGGTTAGTATAAAAAGATGTATCGCTATCGCTCTAGGCAAAACTTCCTTTTTTTTCCTTTTGCTAAAGGCGCGCAATTCCAGTCAATACAAATCCCTATCTTAATTTAACTTCTGGTTTACGTAACCAAACCAAGTCATTTTAAAATGTAGGTTACCTGACTTACACACGTACTTACCTAATTCCCGAATAGATGCCGCGTAAAAATAGGACTGTCAGACGCCATTTGACGCGAGAACGTCGTCGCCTCGCCGCTGCCGTAGCCGCTATAGCCGCCAACCTTAATACTACCACTACCACCAACAGTAACAGCCCGCCCTCGTCGGGCTTAATTTCCTTAATTATTACCACGCCACTCGCCTCCATTACGCCGCTTGCCATCACGCTACCAAGCCCCACCACCGTCACGTCGCTTAGTCCCACCACCCCTACGACGCCTAACTCAGCCGCCGCCTCCGCTTCGTTCCTCCCTGCTGCCGCTACGCCGACCTTCTCCTCCCACCTTTATCCCTCCCGCTTCCTTAGCTCGGTGAAGAAGTGGAGGGTTTTTAAGGTTATAAACCTTACCTTTTCTCCACAGGTAAAGACCTTATTACTCGTAGGAGACCTTTTACACTATAAGCGCAAACTGACATAGTTATGTTAAGGTATATATATCCGAAGCCTTTCATTTATTAGTTTTTAACTATATTTTTTATAAATGAAAAATACGAAGCGGATCTCCTTTATTGCTTCGAACTCCGTATTATTAGGGTACGCTATAAACCCTTTTAAATACATTAAATATTAAAACGAAGTACCCAAGTCTATAGCCTTAAGCCGTTAATAAACACGTTTTTCGTGTCATGTATCTCATTTACAGCCGAGAATAAATTCGTTGACGATTTTTATAAAAGCGAGGACTATATAACGCGTTACCACCATTATAAACGGATTGGCAGCTCGTATACCCCCGTTTCTATGGTTTTAGAGCCGTAAGCTGAGGCCGTATTACTCGTTCGCCAGCTTTTTAATAAATTTAAACTGACTTTCAAGAATAATTTTTAATAAAAAAGATTTTTTAATGCCATTTAAATTATAAGTCGTGTAAAAAAAAAAAAAAACCGATATTAATTATTAGCAAACGTTAACCGTCCAATTAAGAAGACGGCAATTATTGTCGCCACCTAAAAACGGGGCTTACATATATACTACGTAAGCTAGTTCGACAACGTTATTATACGTCGATGCGAAAAGGGTAATTCCTCCCTTATACCTTTACCTAAGGATATAACCAATAAGTTACAAGGTTACATCCTCTTTAACGTTGGTAACGTCGTTAATAGTAATAGAGGTAGCGTTAATACAAAGGGGAAAGACGACAGGAAGGATGGTAGGCACGCGAAGGCGTCGCCCTTTCCCTTTAATAGTAGATAAATACCCTAGGGACTAGACTGGCGTACTCGGCTATAATACATGACGTTATATAGTAATTTTATAGCTCTTTATAAACCAATCGTTTAAAGTGATAAAAGTAATAAAAAATTATAAATTGTTACGAATAATCGTATTTAATAAAAGTAATGATCGGCGGTTGGAGCGAATAGTTCGTTGAAAAAAATGTGAATTGTAGATTGGTACAAAAGGTATTAATAAGCCAATTTAAATTTACGAAAAGTAACGTAACGTAGGAATTTATAAAAGTCGTAAAACCTTCTTAACAAACCTAACAAATAAAGTACTTATTGATATAAGAGTTTTTCATGTATAGTTTAATGTAGCCTTTATTATTACGTTTACTAGGTTGAATTTGCTATTAATTTATCTGGTTTTTTAGATTTACCGGCATGTGTATAATTCGTATAAAGCTACAATATCAATCATTAGTTGTTTTTCATTCGTAACACTTAATTTGATTACATATTTATAAATAGAGAAAAAAATTGTACAAATAACTAGAGGAATAAGGTGTAAAATAAATTGGAAATAATTATCAAGATTGTTATCATTATAATAATACCTTAATCGAAACCTCTAACCATACTATAGATTTTAAAAGCGAGGATACTCGTCGTAACCATTATATTTAGTTAATTTCTAATAGAAAATGTTTTTACAAAGCGTAAGGCCGTTTCGAGTTGGTGATTCGTTATCGAAGACGAAAACGAAGCAGATTTGTTAGTTATAGTCGTTATTATTAGTAAAAAAAGCCGTTAATAAAAATAAATAACTTATTAATACGTATATTTAACGGTATTAAAAGAAAAACTCGTTGTAAATTATGTATTTTCCACAAAAGGCATTTGTTAGACGTTTTATATATACTGTTCGTTAGGTCAGTCTAGCATTATGTGGAGATAAAGAGGTTAAATATTGTTTTTGGTTATATTATAAAAGTAGCTTAATCATCATATACACATTGACATTTGTATTGGTCGGCTTGTTTTACATTATCCAAGTTAATAACGGGATAACTTTACCTCATTTACCTTTTCACAAAAAAGTCAAAGTAACGTCCCGAAAGGTAATTATAACACCATTAAAGTCGATTACGTTGTTTTTTATTGGGAACGTTTTGGGTTTGGCTTTTAAACCAGCCTTTAAAGGTTTCCTTTTTTAAAATACGGAGAACGAAGAGTTATATAATGTTAAAGTGACGTTGGTCTATATACCCGTCAATATGAAGCCTTTCGAACGGGCCGTTAATACTGAAAGATATAGGTTGAAAGTAAAGCTGGTTATTTCGAGCCGTTTTTATAGTGTCTTTAAAAAATATCGCACTAGTAGACACCAGCTTCGGCTAAATCGTAAAGTGGTTTTGAAATACATAAGATCGTTTTAGGTGTGTAATGTTATTTCAAGTCTTTAGGTATATCGGCGTAAATTCATCGTTTTAGCTATTTTTCTGATTAATTGTAGGCTTATGTTATGTAGTTAAATTTAATATATAGATTATATAAATTGTTAAAGAAAGTCACGAACGTAATAAACAGGCGATAATTAGCCTGTTATAATATAGGTGATTAAATTATAATATCCTTTTTACCTTCGTCGTTATAACCTTTTACAACTAGACTGGTCTTTTTATAATGCTTCTCGGCTTTATCCTTAATTTCGCGGATAAAAATGGTTGGGAAAATCCTATAAACGCCGTAAATAATGAAGTTTAAGCATTTAAAGCGAAATATGTCTTATTCAATAAAATCTAAGATTTCTGTTTAGTTAAATTATATGAATAGAGTATTTAAAGTAGTAATAATACCTTAGTGACAAAGATTTAAATTGAGATCATAGTTTGCCATTTCCTTTTACGTAATAAAAGAGTTCGTGGTAAAGGTATTAGGGTTTTTTTTGGTTTTAAAGTTAAGGAGGTATCTTCGGCATCGAGGTTTCGACGGGTTTGATATAAATAAGCCGATTTCATGTAACTTGTTTAGGTTAAATTCGTATTTTGAGGGTAAGGTAAAAGCTAAGGTCGATTTAAATTTGTTGTTTTAGGTAATATATTATGGGTAGTTTTACTTGATTTACGCGTTCAGGCCGTCTTTTTTTACTTCTTTCTTATATTTCTGTAACATTATCTAGCTAAACGAATTTGTTTCGTTTGGTAAGCTAACTAGTGTATTAAAGCCTTAAAATCCATTGATCTTCTAAGGACCAATTCACTTTTATTTCGTTTTCCAAACTAAAACTTTAAATTATAATAATAGGTTTAATACGCCGGTCTTATGTAGCCTATTCTTTATAGTTAACGCACTGAATACATTTTTTCTTTTTCGTAGTAAACGTAAGGCTGTTATAACCTTAATTATAGCATTGGTCTTTTACAATATAGATAATAATGGGGTAAAGTCTATGCAGATTTTCTAGTAGGTATTAAAAATGAAGAGTATAAAGATAAGTTTACTTAGGATAAAGGTGTTATGAACGGCGTTAATCGCTATTTAAAGGATAGATTCCTTAAAATTAATACCCTTTAGTTTAGTTTCTTTTTTAATATTATCTACCTTTTTTTAGTAGTTTATAGTATCGTTTACATTTTTAAATATCTCCTAAGACTTTTAATAAGATTTATTTGTATTCGCTACCGGTTATGCGAGCTTTCGTAAACTATTAAGTGAAGTTGAAAGTTGTGTCGACGTCATATATAATTCAGTTCAAAGGCCTGAAGTCAACGTTTAACTAATAGTTAACTAAAGCATCCTAATAATCTAAAGTAAAAGCACTCCATGTAAATTTAACGACCTTAAATAATGTAGACGTATCAACAATATAAAGGATCGGTTAGCTATTTAAGTATATAATATTAATATTTACTTCGTAATTAAAGTTTATATCGTTTTAAAGGCGGAATTTGAACTGTCGTAGGCTTGGTCAGTAGATTTGGCACTTATGGCAGAATTTTCCGATAGCTTTGAGTGCGTTGTTTCATATATTTGTATAGCCTACGATGTAAAAAAAACGTAAAAGGCGTTTTAAAATTTGGTATTCAAATCGTCTATATGAAGTTCGTAATTCTAGGTAAGCTTAGTAAATAGCCTTAATTGTATGTATTTCTAAGAAAAACTATAAATAGTAGAATTTAAGTTTAATTAGTATGGATATACCATTTAAGGCGTGTATAAACTAATTAATCGTATTCTGGACCTTAATTTAAAGCTTATTTATGTCAATTAATAAAAGTAAAAACGGAGTTTAAAAATCGATTACGTAAAATTTAACCGATTCAAAACATGTTTTTATAACGATCGTCCCGAACGATGTCGCTTTATCTTTACTAAATAGGACCTCTTGGTGTTTTCCTATCCGGTTTAGCCGAAACTTCGGAAATTTCGTTATAAGTACGTCGAATTATCGCTTTCTGGCCGTCGAGATCTTGGCCGCGTTAATATCAAATATAATGCCTTGAAATCTGGTTTCGTACCTATTAAAAGAGGTATATTGCAACGCTATTTTGGCGTTAAGCACTTCGTTCACATAATCTAAGCCTGTAATATGTAACAAGGACGTATCCTATAAGCCGGCAAAAATACGTTAAGCGTTTTTATTGTCGTAGGCCGATAAGTAGGAATCGTTTTATTTAAGGTTGTCTTTTTTAAATATGTCTTCGTAAGGGGATATGTCGAGTCAGTTATCTATATCTTTGTATTAGGCTACGTATATTGTAAAATTGCCTTCTATTTGATCTTCAAAATTATATTCTGCTTAAAATTGTTATTTAATCCAAATCTATTCATGGACAGGGTGGTTTGTAAACCAGTAGCCGATTTTACCGTATACGATACACCTCTTTTACAAACCTGTAGGGTATTGTATATCTTTCTATAAGTATTACTATAGTTTCAGTATAGTTTTTTTTTTTTCGAACGAACGTCCCTATTTTTTACTGTTAGGGTTTCCTCCTTAATATTTGTACTTTAGGCCTTCATTTTATATCAGGAAAACCTTAAATTTCCGGTCCAAAACATAGTAAATCGTTTCGGCAAGGTTTGCTTTGGTATTATGGACGTCGATTTTAGTTTCATTAGCTAAAAATGTTAATTCGATGTTTGCTTATCGGAGAATAAAGGTTTCGAGCGATATTCTAAAGCTTACAAAAAATATTTCTAAGTTTTTTTTGGTTTAAAAAGTATAAAGTTAAAGTGTGAGTTTTCACGGCAGACTTTTGTAACCATTTAAATAAACAGTTTATTACATTTATATTCCGGTCCGAAGGCTACTTAGCACTTCCGAAATTTTGTCAATAAGGCGGAAAGTATTTCCTAAGGGTTTTTATCGGTATTTTCCTGTTGGTTTTTTATAAATTCCTACGTTATACTAGTTAAGTCCCTGTTATATAATCCGTGGTTAATTTCGGTGTTAAAATAAAATTTAAGGTGATTATAATATTTTACGAACGTGTTCACTTGTATAAGGTGGTATATATACCACTTTTTACCTCATCCGGAAAGTATACGGGGTAAAATAACGTTAAATTGTAGTAGTTTAATATTTAATTTCTTATATGTATTAAGTATAACGCGTATGTTATTATTCAGTACGTCTTACGGCTCGACTTTATAATTATCATCCTTATTTCATCGCTTAGTAAAGTTGGTTAACTTTGTAAGATCGTTTTGATCCGTGGGGAAACAATGTGGTTGAAGGTCGCGATAAGGGTCATGGTTGAAAGGTATTGGTCTGTATAACACGTATTGGCGTTTTAAGCTGTTATTCATTTTCTAATTTAGGTTGATTTTTATATTTCGATCGATTGTCGATTTTTGTAACGGGTTATTTTCTCCATTTTGCCCGACTTTACCATAGCTAATCGGATTGTGTTTTTCGTTTCAGCCGACTCCATTATGGCCAGTCGGTTTATCTTTTTGCGTTTAAGAAGTGGTCCTATCTTTGTATCAACTTAAAGTTGCGTTTTTAAAAAGCTTCGTATTCGACTCTTGTTATAAATAATTGTTACAGTACCTCATTTTCTTCTACTAATTTTTTATTTTTATTTTTCGTCGGGATTCTAATTTTGATGAACGCCGTATCCTAGTTTGTAGTGGATTTTCAAAGATTTTCTTTATCAGGTATTCCTTTCGCTTTCATGGGTAATATACTTTTATAAAATATATTTTTATAACTTTTTAATCCGTTTATTTAAGAATATAGATAAGTTAATTCGTTACGAATAGGACTTTTACGATGCGGCTATTACCTTCACCAGGTATATGAATACCTTTTTTTCGTAATTATTTATGAAAAACTCTTACGACTCATTCATCCACCATTTATCACATATTTAACGTCTAATCCGCAAAGTTTTTTGTAAAGTCTTTAAATAATTTACATTTTTTAATATATATACTATAGTAGTTGTAAATTATATTTGTGATATATATATTTATAGTATAGGGGTCGAAATCTTTTACTAAGGCCTCGATTTTATAATCTTAAAGGTTAAGGTCCAAATGTTTAAGTATAATGTTTCGAAACAATATGTATGTTAAAAAGTCATCCATATAATCGTTAGCTTTTGTCAGAGCTTTACTAATATGGCTATTAAATGTACGTAAAGGGAAATTTGTATATAATCTAAGGTACTTTAAATTCGGGGAAACGTAATAAATAAAAAATATAATAAAGTAATTGAAGCGGTCGAAATAAAGTTTACTACCATTTTTTAATATAAATAAACTTTAAAATATGTAAACGAAGCGTAATTATAAACTAGTTAAACGTTTTAAATTAATTTTGTTAACGTTGGTAACGCTATGCTAACTAAATAGCTAGTAAAATTCAAAACGTTACAATTACTAAACTTCAGTTTTTTAAGGCGAACGTGAAAAAAATTTAAAATAAATAGAGATGATGTGGAAAATTCGGTAAAACAACGGAAATGTCAAATTATCGTACGTTTCGGTGTATGTTGATTTATTCGTATTGGTGTGCCGTAACAGAAGTTAAGAGAGGAATCGGTTAATTATTTAGTGTATAACCGAGGTTGTTAAGACGATTGAGTTAATTGTTTATATGTAACAAATGTTGGTTAAGGTGAAAAATCGGGTGGGTTCTAGTAAAGGGTTTCGAAACTTGGTGATTTTAGCTTGCATGGCCTGATATTCGGTAGGTTTTAGTAAATGGTTTCGAAAAACTTTGTATTTTGGTCTACATGGCTTGATACGTAATAGGACGCCTGTAAAAAAGACCTAAGTTAATCGTTTAAAGCGCCAATACAAGTTGGCGGTTAACGGACCGGGGCTAATCTTTTCAAAGTTACTCCGGATTTTGTAATTTTATAACGCTCCTGGTTTTTAGGCGCTCCCGTGTAATTCCATACTCCCGTATAGTTCTTATAAAGCATAGTGTAAAACATAGGCAGTTAATACCGTTATAACATCTCGCTATAAGTATTTAACGAATGTTTATCTTTTTTTCCTAAGCTATTTATAGTTGATTGAGTCAGCTATTAATTAGTGTCGGTAGGGTCTAAAAGACGTATTTACAAAAAGAGATAACTTAAAAAAGTAATTAAAATAATTGGTATTTGTATTAAAGTAAAGATAAAGATAATTAAGAAGAAGTATTCAGAGGTGTACGTTACAAGTAAGAGCTTATAAACCCTTCATCCAAAACGTATGACTTTGGAATACTTCTTCTACACCGCTCCACGCATTGCTGTCGGTCTGGAATAGCATTCCAGACCGATCCATGTATGGTACACTTTTGCGTCTTGCAAGAGTGCAGCTTGCAGCGTGATACGTTATCGTGTATCCTGCAGGAGTACAACCTGCAATACAGTGCACTGCTCATTGGCCTATGTATACTATTTGTAAGGGTATATAGTAATATCTATATTACCTTATTATATAAAAATACCCTACCACTAACTACCTTTTATAGCCGCCTTGTGCTATAGGAAATCTCCTCATCCTTAGTAATATCTAAGATGAAAATAAGCTACCTACTTTACAGGCTAAGAACGCCTACATATTGTATATTAACCGCCTTTTCAATCTCGGTATTCCTCTTACTTATATTCGAATTTCTCGGGCGCAAGGTTGTCGTATTTGCCGAAAGGTCCACAACAAGGTAAGCTTACAGATTAATCTTACGAGGAACCTGACCGCGATTTGACTTCTCCTTGCAGTATATCTAGGAGACAAGCTTTCTTGTGGCCTCATCCGGTCTGCGCGCCCTCAATGTATCAGTCCATTAATGTCACATCTGATATATCAATGGAAATTAGCTGAAAAACTCGCGCGAAGCGTTCCTTAACTTCGGGCTCATCTTACAATCTGTGGATCAAAGCATTCTGACGGGCGCCCTGAGATACAGGCCTATACTTCAGATGGTATTAAAAAAGTGGAAAGACTTCAGCCCATCTTACCTGGCTTTCCGAAATCAAACTTGGTAAAGAAAAATATTCTAATCCTTTATAATCTATTGAGATCGTAAATAGGGTACAAATACTACGTAATTCGGATAACTATGCTTTTAAACAAGATACTACCGCGAGAAGCTCCTTTTCATAGATAGTATAGTTACGTTTCGTATCTATTAGTCGTGCGGAATAATAAACCATGAGCTTTAAAATGCTATCATCATCCCATTACAATAAACACCCTTGGAACATCATTCTTAAACAATCGGTTTCCACTACAGTTAGCTGATTATCATCCTAATATACCAAAATTTGGGCCGTAATAAAGGTATCTTTTAAGGTTTGGAATATATATTTCTTCCGTTCCATTTAGGCTTATCGAATTTCTTACTTCACTAGTCGAATGAAATAATCTGCTAGCTCGGGGAAATTACTCATAAAGTTACGATAAAGGTTGGTAAAACTCAAAAAACTTCTAACCTCCCAGTTAGTACGTAGTAACTCCTACTCGCGAATTACTCGGACTTTTTCGAGGTCGGCCCGGATACCTACCCCAATTGTTACAATAAAACCTAGGTATTTTATCTTTTTAATTACAAAGTTACACTTCTTAAAGTCTAGATTTAGCGCCTTATCGCGAAAACATCCCAAAACTATGCGAACTTTCGTTATATGGTTATATTGAATACGGAAAAAAAAAAGTTGTTTAAATATTTCATAATGAAATTATCGAACATATCCGCTATTACATAATTAATATATAGCTGAAACGTCGCCAGCGTTTCCGCTAAACTAAAAGTAGTAACAAACCATTTAAATAACCTGAACCGCGTACGAAACGCTGTTAATTTCTCATATTCGGGTGTAACTCATGTACGATAAAAGGCCGTTCGAATATCTAACTTCGTAAACCATATCTACTTTAATAACGTAAACATATTTTCATGATTAAAAGTAAAAAAAATCGATTTTACTTGGTAATTTTATTTAATACTTGATAATCGATATAGAACCATCATTTTCCTTCCGGTTTAGAAATAAGTAATACTGGTATTACAGCTGATAAAAAGCTTATCTGAACTTATCCATTATTTATTAACTCGGTAACCTATCGTCGATATTTAAAAAGTTAATTTAATAACATGAAATATAACGATCTTTAAGCTTGTTTTAATAAAGATTTGTTTTCGTTTGTTTTAATATAAATATAGTAATCGAATTTCCCCTTATATAGAGGTAAGGCTATAGCATTATTTTTTATCGAATAAGTTGCTAAATTTTGTTAATTTTGATAAAAAACATAATTAATCTTCCTTTTTTTTAACTGTAATTGTCGCCATCATTTACAAAATCCGTGTTATTTCTCAAAAGTTTATAATAAAAGTTAATCGGGATTAATCTTACGTATATTATGTCCTTCGCTATAAACATTTTGCTAAACTGATAAAAATAGAATTTATTACGCCGCGTATATCTCCTGACTTAAAACATACCATTACTATGTTAATAATTAAGCTTCTTTAACCATAAACTACCAAATGACTACCGCTAAAGTTTAATGTCACTGTTATGACCCAAGAATATCGGAGGGTCAGAACATAGGCCAGTATGAGGCTAAGCCACTAAGAACCTGATGTCTAACACATCAGGTGGAGATATCTCTTATGTCAGAAACCTTAGGGTTAGGGTTACGCACTAAGTATCATTGGGATCATGTTTCGATCCAACATGATCCAGCACTGAAGGCGTATGAAGGATTAAAGATATAAGGACACGGTCAGCACCACATAGATAGTATTTACTTCATAGATCTTCAGTTGTCAATCTAAGTATTCAGTCTCAGTATATTCTGAATAGCCTTACGGCTTTTGATCATTACTTGCACGGTTGCGATATTGTTCACTCAGCACCTCTGCTACCTTCTTAATAATATAAACCCTCTGACACCTTCTATATACTAACGGGTATTTAGTATGATCATTACATTCACCTATGAATATTATATCCGAGGTATTTTAAAAATTATATCACGCGTTATTCCGGAAAAAATATATATTAATATTCGTTTCAACTATTTATTAATATTTATATGAAACTTAGCTATTTGGTTTATACGCGTATTTTGCTGTAACCCTAATATCGTACTAAGATTTCAAAAATATAATAACTTAATTTACTTTATCTTCAACCGTTATATTGAATTTTCGTTTTTAACATAATAAAAATTATAGTTAAAATCGATTTAAATATTTCAAAGTAGGTGTTATTAAAAATACAAGTATGAAAATGAATCCTTATCTGTACGTGTTTTAATTGAACCAAATTCCCTTTTACTCGATTTTGGAATTACGTTATTAAAGTTATATAACCCCTAAACGAAATTATATTTAAAAGCTATTTTTCTATTGTTGTTGTTAATAAAAAAACATTTTTTTACCTTTTTGACTTAAATTGTATACACTTATAGAAAAGGTAATACCAGGTGAAAATTGTAACTGCGTTAGTAATAATCTGACTAATTATAACGTACGTAACGCCTTAAGGTAAGTTTAACTTAACGTTCCTCTACCGTCACCTATGTCGCTTTATATCTTTGGTTTTAAACGTATTACAAAGGGATTTATTAAAATAATTAACCGCGATATCGAAATAAACAGCTGTAATTACTACGACCCCTTAACGAAGGTATTTAAAAGGTGTAAACCCCGGTTATAATTCTATTATTATCCGTTATTTAGGCTTATACAAGTCCTATTAATTAATTACCAAAACGTCGTTTTAAATTTAAAAACTTTAACTTGTCGAAAAGTTCGTAATATTTTTCCAAGGCTATGATATAATTTACACAGCTAACACCTACCATCATAAATTCATTACGGATACTTCACGATACGAGGAAGTATAAATTGTTACACTTTACAGCCGAAAACTAATATAGAAAACCCGTTTATATTAAAAGTATTCGAATGTAATAACAAATAGTACCTATAAATCCATATCACTTATAATTAAACCCTTTAATTCGATTTATGCCTTATTCACATGGTAAAGGTCGTTAAAAATAGCCACAATACAGTTAAAAAAACTTCTTTATATCGCATATACGTTCGTATCTTCCGGCTTCGTAATACGCCGAAACAATTTATTTTACCGCCGCCGTATAATATCTTTATACGTAAAGGAACGTATATCCAACTTTTCTAATTTATTTTTTATCCTCCTTTTATTTAAATTTGATCGTCCGATACATCGCAGCTTATGTAAAAGCAAATTCCTCGAATTTCTGTTAGTTATTTTGTTTTCATCTTTTTTAAGCTAGGAGAAAACCAGTATAAATCGTAACCAATTCAGCTTTAAATTGTTAAATTTCAATTTCGACCTAGGCGAAATTGAACAGAAAATCAATGGTTTAAAACAATTAATTCGACTATTATAATCATTTTATAGCCGATATAATATAACTTATAGTATTTTATGAACGAAAAATATCGGCTTAAGTCGACTCTGAAAAGGTAGAAAGTATATTTATAGAGGTAAAAGATTAGGTGTTTACCGACGGCCTATCATCGATAACACTAAAGTATAACGTAAAATTATTAACGTTTAATATCGATTCGTTTATTATAAATAATAAATTTTCGAAAGAATGAAAAAAAACCTTAATAGTATATCATAATCTAACTCACGATAATAAGCCAAATAGGTATTAAATAGGGTTTATTATTAAGGTACGGTAAAAGATTAAAAAAGGTTATCGTGACTCATCGTGTAAAACCTATAGGTATAGCTAGTACTCAGCCTGTTATGTACACTTACGCGTACCGTATACAAACTATACCCGGTTCGCACCCGGCCAGTGCCAAGCTAGCGTTCAGCTCGTTACCTGCCTTTATGCATGCCGTATACGGATCGTATCTGGTTCGCACTCGGACCAGGCCCGGACTGAATACTGCCTATCCCGTTACATATACAATAACGTAGCTTATAGACTTAATGGACATTAGCCTGAGTCCATAACAATAAGCGCCTTTAACTAATAAGATCTTACCTAACGGCCTTAAACTAGAATTAATAGCTACTCTAGCGCTAATAGAGTCAAAATTTAAGCGAGCCTATTAAACGTAAAAACTATAATCGTAATAATAGTAAAAGATATTAAATTCATGGCAAGTTTAGCGATTAGTAAACTTGCTACCTCCTCGCCGAGCGTAATAATATAAAGATAATGTATCATATGTAATGCCCTACTAATTTTAAGCAGGATTACTTAAATAACATTGTAAACTTTAAAGGTAATGAGGTTATTAACAGTAATAATATCTTTATGTAAATTAAGTGGTATAAAATAATACTTCTAATGCAGCCTAATAACTAGCTAACTATGCTTCTATACCGTTCAGGTGGTGAAAATCCGTATCTTTTCCCTAACCAAACCCCTAACCACTTATATACCTTCAACATTCGAAATTGTTACGCGGACCATACGTTTAAAGATATTATATCCGATATAGGGGTAGTAAGATACTTAATAAGAGGTGCTTCACAATATGAAATGATACGAAAAGAAAACACCACGGCTATTAAAATCCATGGTCACAATATTTGTAAGGTTAAAGTTAACTTTGGATCAGACGAAAAATTATCGTTACTAGAGATAAAGATTGTTTAAACTGTTATATAATCAATTAAGTTTTATATCTTTGAATCTCTTACCCCTTTTCTTCTTTACTTAAAAATACTAAAACCTTTGGTATTAAAGTTAATTTTAACACCAATAAACTTATTAAAAACAGCTAAAGGTTTCGCATAGCCTTTTAATAGAGGCACTTATAGTTTTATTTTGAAATTCCAAAAGTAATAGTATTAAACCTAAAGAAGTCCAAAATACGTCAACTATACCAACATTTTAACCACCAAGCTGTTAACAAGCTGTACAAAGCCCTAAAGTCCGTAAGCCATAAGAATGTAGAATAATCTACTTTAAAAACCATCGAAAAGCTTTATTACCGTTGCCAAACGTATATCTAAGCTCCCTGAAATTTAAGTTCACAACTAAAAACAATAAATAATGTAACTACAAGGTCTTGATTAATATATTTTACTTAAAAAACAGGCCTATTTTTCGTGTTTGTAACTCTGTAACCTCGTTTTATAGTGCTAAATTCTTGAGGATTCCGATGAATAAAATATACGTGAAAACGCTAAAAAAAATATTAATTAATATGTACTTTGACCCATCCAATATAGTTATTTACGATATCAAAATCAATGTTGCGGCGGCAGAATTTTAGGAAAATGCTAAGATAATAGAAATCCAATGTAAATAATTGCCTATAGAAATTTACTGAATTATTAAAAATGTTAAAAGGGCATACACGTATTTTTATCTAACGTATAATATCTTGACGCTGGAAATTAAAATATTTACGGATACAAAGGCACTCCTTCAGATAGTGGTAAAGGTCTTAAACAATACTATAGTCCTTAACGACTTACTGTCAACGTTTAAAGCGTATCCACACATGACGAGTAAATCTTCAATAATAGCAAGTACCGAAAAACAAGCTAAAACTTACAGTAAAACACTAAAGGAACTACAGAAAGAATTAGCATGCTGTTAAGTTAACGATGACCTTAACAACAGGAATAGCCACATGATAATAGACGTATTTTCTCTACTGCTATAAAGAGAAGACCTCGTATGGAAAAATTCGGGTAAATAGAAGGGCCTATACAAAATCCTAAGTATCGATAAGTCTAAAATAGTTGTTAAAATTATTAACGGCCCTGTAAATTCTTATACTACCTAGGTTAAGCCCTATATTAAGGCAACTAACGATCAAGATTCTTAAGATAAGCGACTAAACAAACAAGAGCCTCCTTCACTCGTTATCGTCAAGCTGATAAAACGATGCCGGCGCAAACAACCCCCGAAAAGAAGGAATATTAAAGAAGATAAATACACACTGGATCGAATTAATAATACTACTTAGGTAAGTAGAAAAAGAAAGAATTATAAAAACTTAATACTGAAGCTTTAAGTACAAAACATTATTAAAACCTCCAGCAAACCCTTTGAAAAAAATAACAAAGTCGAAATTAACGTCTTACTAATTAGAAAAGTTGTATAATTCGTACCGAAAGCCGACTTTAATCTTTAAAACCTGAATTTTACGATCTTGAGGCTGAGGATTATCCATGAAGTTAAGGGTAAATCCATGGGGCAGCCGTATAAAAAGTCATATCTAATCGTTTTAAAATATGGTAATAAAAACAAAGATTAAATTTTTATGTAATAGTAAATGATATAAAAAGTTAACTTATGACTAGTATGTAGTTTGGCAACAAGTACATCAGCCAAAACTAAAAACAAGTTTATATTGAATAGTTGAAATTTTATATAAATATAGTCTTAGTTAACAACCGGCCTACAGCGAATCATTTTACTGGAGTTACTATAGGAATTACGTACCATTTGTATTTCGGGAACGGTAATATGTCTTTCGGGAGCGGTAATACGATATATTAAGTTACTATATAGATTAGCTAAGGTAAGAGTGTATTGATTCACAATCTATTAATCGTAATTTAAGTTACAGCTAAGTATGAAATACTTAGCATACGACCTGTACCTATTAGTAACGTAAAAAAACGACTCTAGTCTAATACGTATATAAACTAACGATGTTTTTTTCGTTAAAAAGGTTAGCTTTATGACATCGAAATAACAAACAATGAAAAACTCTAAGTTTTAAGATTACAAACCAGTTTCAACATTAGTAAAAAGCAACTAATTTAACTTTAATAGAGAGTTAATCCGAATACTTGGTATTAATACTAGCGTTAGCTTTCGCTAAAAGAACTAAAACGTTGATTTCACCACAATTAATAAAACTAACATAACTAAGGCTTAATGGTACCTAAAATAGCGTACACATGGCAGCTATATCGTCATCCTATGCTAACTGAAAACCTTCCATAACCTATTTATTACGGAATAAGCACAGGATTAAATAAATGAAAACTTTAACCCGCTAAACAAAAGGTTTCAATAGAAAATACAAAACCTGGATCGTGGGATTAATATGGTCCTAATCAACCTGCCAAAGGCCAAATCGATTAATCTTTATGAATCAGTTCTTTATAAGTAATACCAACCTATCCTTACAGATCGGCTTTCTGATAACCCTCACCAATAAAGATAAGCAGGAAAATCAATTTAATATAGTCGGTAACCTAATCTATTAGAACTCCGTTAGATATAAAAAAAAATACAAAACATATTAGCCTTAAAGGTCTACAACATAATAGCCGGCTTTAATATTGGTATAGAATTATAAAGAACCCTTGATATTATTACCAGACAACTAAATAATCTTTTTATCCCAGTGATAATCTATATCGACTCGAACAGTTTTTTTCGAATACTTTTTAAAGCTTTGAACCACTAGTAAAAGACGCATAATAATCGATGTAATGGTCTTCTACAAAGCCTACGAAGGTAGAAAAATCAACAAGTTCCGGTGGATCGATAGAAAAGACGACCCTGCAAATGTTATAACAAAAACATCACCAAACAAGGCGCTTGAAAACTTTGTAAATAATAATAGGCTAATAAAACGTATTAAAGGATACGAAAATAAGCTACGTAACAAGGCTAAGTCACGTGCCGGCAACCGAAAATATACTGGAAAATTAAAAAAAACTGCTAGGGTACTAACGATAATGACCTCTTTAATTGGTACAGCTGAATTAAAAGTTTGTAAAGATCTATAGAGGAAGAATTTTTTGTAGAAATTGATAAAGTCAAATGTCGAAGCCGAAAAATAATTAAAGGCAATGAGTGTCAATTGAAGTGTAAATTAGTTCAATTTAATGTAGAAATAAACTGGAGTTAATAAGGGTCTAAGTAGTTAACAAGGACGTTATTCAAAGGCTACCAAAAAATTATTCACATTAATGTACGCGCATAAACTAAAAAGCCGCCAGTGTTGGAATAGTAGTAATTGCAATATAACAAGTCCACTTTACTTACAGTAAAGTTAACTGTACTAATTGTAAGTTAAGTGTATTATTTTATATAAACCTCCTATATTAATTGTAAATCAAATACAGTATACGCCTATTTTATACTAGGGTATAGGCTAAACAATTGGCTATACAAATTACTACGCAGACCAGCTAGAGGTTTGCCAAACCTAAAACAATACATCTATCACTTAACTACTGTAATACTACTATTACTTCGATTAATCGAATCGATAACGTTACAACATCTAAAACCCTATTAATAGTATATAATAATAAGCTTAATTTGTCTTAAAGTTCCATATTTAATCCTACTACTTTGCAGGTTTCACAACCTCTATATATTATTTCGTATAGTTTCTATACGATTAAACTATTTTTATAAACGTGTGTTGGAATAGTATGTAGTGTTGAGTTTAAAAAGTTAGTATATTTAAAAGTTTTATCAAATATGTAATTTTAACCAAAAACGATGTAGTGAGTATATAGGCTAAGACTTATAATACATAACAAAGATATTACATTCAAACTCGATACTATAGTAACACTTAATCCCTAGAAATAATATAAACATACAAAAGTTAAAAGTTTATATTAATATTACATATCAATAAAAGTTGATTATTATCCGCAAATTAAGGGGTTGAATATTAAACGGAGGTAAACCTACAAACCGTTTGTTATAAACACTATCAAAATCACTAAATTAATTTACCTATATAAAAAGTTATTTTTACCCGCACCAAAATTTGTTTTTATAATCCATCAGGTTTAAAATATTGTAATTGTAATTTGATATTAAATTGTATTTATTGGGGAAAAAAACAGGGTTCAATGATTTATCCTCTACTAAAATAGTTATCCGGTACACATATATGATCTGGACCGATAAATATCACGGGGTATAGCCGCATCTTATGTAATATTAGTATGTATTGTATTGCACGTTTCCCTTTAGAAGAATACGCATACACAGGCTCCGCAACCACTGTTAGGCGAGTGAAGTCGGCGGCAACGGCCTGGTCCTAACCTTCTCCTTCTCCAACAACAAACGCACCTCTCTACGGCGCTGGGTCGCCTCACGCCTACCGACCCAGCATGGCTGACTTTGAGAGAAATGTTCTGGAGTTCTACCAGCTGTCGAACCCGTACCCTGTCGAGTGGCCTACCGAAAAGGACAACAGCGATGTCTCCGACGACGAGGACATAACCGCCACGGCCAATCGCCGCAAGTCGCGATACCAGGCCCTGGAGAAGGCAGTCAGCACTAGGAACAGCATGCTGCCGGGTCACCAGAAGTCTGCCAATGGCGTTGGAAATATCGTCCAGAAAGACGAGCCTGATCCCCTGGGCACCACCGACAGTGTCGTCGGCACCTTGAAGCGGGTCGGCGTGCCCGTGCAGGAGGACCCGAGGCTACGTAGGCCTACCGTCCGTGTCTGTCATCCGTGTGCTTATATGCTTACTGTGCGAAAACAGGACAGCGGTTCCTCATGTCCTCGACGACCTTCTCGCCCGCCCTGTTCCTCTCCCAGGTGCACGCCACTGCAGACACCCAGTCCCTGCTCCGCGGGCTCGACATCCTGTCCCAGTCCATCGACCAGAAGAGCGCGTCCTTGAAAGTCCTCGTCGAGTCCAACTTCGAACGCTTCGTACGCGCCAAAGCCACCATCGACAATGTCTACAAGGAAATGAAGTACCGTGGTGTCGACCCGAATCCCGTTGTCGCCCGCGCCCGCGCGCATAGCAGGCACGCCAGCCGGACTAGCTTCCGCAACAGTACTGCCATGGCTTCGCCCAGCCCCATGGCCCCCGACCCACGGAAGAAGAATGCGCTGATCAAGGAGAGTGAGTACGGCGTGTCTGGAATCAAGGGGCCACTGCTCGAAGTCTCGGCCAAGGCTGAGGATGTCTGGGGCCCGGCTCTCGGTGGCCGCGACAAGGAAGAAAACTTGAAGGTGGTGGCTGCTACGCTGGAGAAGCACCAGGAGTTCGTCGAAGCGAGCTCGGCCATCGCAGAAAGCATCAAGAGGAAAGACCACGAGGCACTGGTCGAAGAGTACACCAAGGCTCGGAAATTCGCGGATGATGCCCGCAGCACGGCACAAGCTGGTCCGGAGAATCTCTCCGACACGCAACTCTACCAGATACTTCTAGCAGCTCGGATGTGGCACGACGTACGCGAGCAGATGGAGGCTTTCAAACGGGACATGTGGAAGAAGCTCATCAACCTCCATACAGCACCCAAGTCAGAAACGGCAGGACGACAGGATCAGCACTTGGAGCTTATAAGCCTGTTACTCGAGCTGGGCGTAGACGAGAATCCAATATGGATCTGGCTGTTGAGCCGGTACGACTATCTCAAGGCCAAGGTCGCAGCAACGGCAGACCGGACCAAGGTCGAGATCGAGGTGTCAAGACGGCGCATTGCTAATGCCGATAAGCCCGGCCCTCAAACGATCGCAAATCACCTCAAGTCCATCGCACGACAATCGATAGAGAGCAGATCTCATCTGTTGGATGTGCCAGACATTGTGGATTTATGGGAGAAGATAGTCTCCTTCATGACCAGTATGCTTTCATCTCAGGGCATTATTGGTGAAGTGGTTGACTTCTGGCAGACCGTTCAGGGCTTTCTTGACGGGAGAACTCAGAAATCCTTGCCGACCGGCTATAATGGCGAGTCTCTCAAGCACCACGACTTGAGCCCCCAGGGAGCGAGCGACTTGGAGAAAGGGACCGTGGAGCTTGTGGATATCATCCGAGAGCATATATTCCTGTTCTTCTCTGGCCCACCCCCTGACGACCTGTCGATGCTGGTCTCACCTCTGCCTCCGACGCCAAGTACGCCATTGACTGCGTCTCTCGGTGGCGGCGCTCTCACGCCCAGCGCTCTGAGGGTTCCTCGCATGGATTTTGACCCCAACAACATTCCACCACCGTCTCCCAAGCGTGGTGAGCCTTGGGAGAAGTTTGCGTTCTGGCCACCGTGGTCCAACTCAGTCAGTGGAGCCCATTACCTGTCCAAGGTGCTTGCCTTGGTTGGGTCAGGAGCCTGCGACATGGCAAGTCTGGCCCCAGTGGCCCGAGGCGATGGCGCTGTAGCCGAGCGACTGAGATCCTTGGTTGGGTCTGCCAGAGACCGCTGCGTTACTGCCGTGTGCGCTGCGTGGAACAAGGATGCCGAGAACATCAAACATGTTGAGGATTGGAGCAGAGCGCCTGAGAGGAAGGATGTAACGAAGATGCCTGCAAGCTTCCAAGCATTCGAAAGCGCTTTGCTCACGGGCATGCAGCAGATACTGTATATTTCAGATGCGATGTCGAAACCTGGTGCCGGAGATATCGTCCAAGCGCCGCCATCGAAGCTGCTGCAGACGGTCCGCAGTCAGTATGTTACGACCTTGTACAAGGCGCTGAGTGGCATGGTCGAGAATGCAGAGCGGTCTGTCCTCAAGACGGACGACGAGTGGACCACTGATGAGGGCTTTGTCATTGTCAATGGAGGCAGCTCTCGCGCTTCCAGCATGGGTGGCACCTCGACTCTCCATGCCAACGACAGGGTAAGTGTATCATTCGTGATCTGTGAAGATCTGTATTCGTGGCGCTGACCTGGTGAAAAGAATGTGCGAATGCTGTTGACCCTCAGCAATTTGCAGTCGCTTCGAGCCGAAGTCGTGCCTGGTCTGAACTCTCAATTCGAGAATGCCTTTTCCGTTCAGTTGACGGACGAGGAAAAGAAGATTAGAGACGTCTTGGGACAGATCGACGCGCGTCTATTCCAATCTTACACCCGACCCTACGTAGACTCTCTACGAACCGCCATCCGCAATGGCATCACAGCCTCCGACTGGGCACCCGCCAACCCTGATGAGAAGCCCAAGGAAGTGCGGCCCTACGTCTACGAAGCCCTGCTCAACCTGGTCCTTGTCCACTCTCAAGTCTCCACCACCGCCGCGACCCTCACCAGCCATGTGCTCTCCTATCTCCTCGAGCAGGCGTCCCGCGAGCTCCTCGAGGCCTTCAAGAGCCGGCCCAAGTACCACCTCGCGGCGCTGATGCAGGCGACGATTGACGTCGAGTTTGTTGCGCAGACACTCGCCCAGTACATGACCGAGCGGTCGACCGAGACGCAGACGCTGATCTACCAGGAGTTAGACCAGCGGACGGACAACGACGCGCGCGCCAAGCTGCAGACGGAGCTGAGCGAGATGCGTAGCGTGCTCAAGAAGCTGAGGGAGGCCAGCAAGAGCGAGTTTGCCTGCTTCAAGAAGTCGCGACGCCGGGAGGCGGTGCCGGGCGGGTCGGGCAGGGCAGCTGATACGAGTAGTGTTTCCACGTCGGCCATGTCGACTGCTGGGTCGTTTTGAGCTGGCGGGCCTGGTGGTGATCGGTTGGTTGATTTACCGGCGCTATGGCGCCTTAGGTTGCCACCCCTCATCAACGATAGCTACGGACAGCATACCACGATCGAAAACCCAAAGCTACAGTATCCCCAAGCCAAGCACATTCCCTCCCTCGCCTCCGTGCTGCTGCCTCCATCGTGATGCCATCCTAGACCGCGTCCGTACAAGCTCCGGGGGTCTAACCCCCCCCCCCAAAACCGCACGATCCCGTGCCTGTTGTCACCCATTGTGCCTAGGCGGTGGACGCAGTGGTCCGTGCTTCCCTTGGCTGATTCCATGACCTGTGGCCGCCGGGGCAGCCGCCGGAATGCTTGCACACTCCCTATGTATTGGCGCAACAGCGACCCACACCGTCGCAAGAGGGGGCACACGACGGTGGCGCCGACGCGCTTGTCGGAGCCGGTCGGTGAGCTTGGCAACATCAGGTGTGCGAGGCACGGTCCAGGAACCACAGTCACGACACGACGGTGGAAGCGATGGAAGAAAGACGATGGCAGTGAGCGTAGGGGGGGAAATATAGCAATAAAAAAAAAGGTGGTTTTAGATTTCGGAGTATTCGACCGAGCTAGCTGTCTGTTTGAAGAGAATTCAGATGGATTATGTATGCGCCCTGCACCCCCCACCGCCCCTCTTCACCCGCGCCCAGGCGCATATATATATAAATATATATAATATATATATACTTCTGTAGGCGAACACTGAATTCCGGGACGACTACCTGCACTGTCACCATTGCGCCACCAATGCATATATATCACCCACCCTTTCATCACGAGTGCGCTGCCTACGGGGTCTTTTGAATCAAGGTCCCGTGATGAGATTATATAGAGCACGTGTAGTGATGGTTTGTGGCGGCGGCATCATTACCCTTGCGAATCTGATCTCATCGGCTGTGGCGGCCTGGAGCTTTGCGAAGGGCCTTCGCGACGGCGGCTTGGAGGGCGACGACAGCTGGAGATGCTATTTTTTTCCTTTTCTTTGGATGACCGTGGCGGATCATTACATGGTGATGAAGTGGCGGAGGGGAGGTGGTTTTAGGCAGTGTTGCGGCAGTTGGAAGGTAGGTATGAGGATTCGAGGGGTTATGCGAAGTATACTGGTGGTGGTGTTGACGTTACGAGAGCTTAAGCCGCTAGAACGTAGCTTGTTTTTTCTCGGGCTTTTACCGAAAGATAATTTCCATGTGAATTAATTTATTTTAGGCGTCGGTAATTGTAATGTAACTCTAAATATATATCCGGTAACAGTTAACGAACTTTAGAGACCTTTGTACTTTTAATATCGATTTAAGAGTTGTTTACTTTCAGATAACACGTGGTGTTAGACCAAGGTTGAGTGGCAAGTGGGGTAGTAGGTGCCCCACCTGCTTTTATTGTTGTTGTACATACCTTACTACAAACTCTGCAGTCAGTTCCTAAACTTAGTTTCTTCCTTTTTTATCCTTTAATACAGTTAGAAACACCTTCACCATTATCGCAATCTAATAAATAGTAGCTATAACCTACCAATTAAGTTGATACCAGATGTTTATACTATTACCCGACTTTGTTATTTTCAACAATATTGTCGCCAGTTGTAAAGGGTTACTCTACAATAACCAAAATACCAATCTCTCTCTTCCTTTAGCAATTAAATCGCCAGTTTTTCTTCCCCTATCCTTTTTAGCTGTTAATGTGCTTATTTCTTCCTTTTTTAACTAGTAAATAATTGTAAGCATTACTGGCCGATTATTTGTTACTTATTATTCCGTTACGTAAAACGAGGCATTGATAAGTTTTTACTTTTCCTACCGTATTACCAGTTATTCCTGTTACTATATCGCGTGTTAAACCATAAAGGATTCATTTTTCATCGCCTTTACTGATCTTAATTTTCCTTTTTACCCCCCTTCATACCACACATTAAATCATACAATTAGCTATTACCAATACCTTTATTAGGAACGTTATTAAACGCCCTACCACTTTTGCTCTAATGAAAGGTAACAAGTTGGTACGCCTTTGTGAAAAGATAAATAAACGTTTTAATAATTTTTAAAATCTTGTGGAAAGCCTCGCTAATTGTATTTAACCCCACTCCCACCGTGAAAATAATGGTTTTCGTTGGCAAAAATCGTCTTATAGTCTTCGTTGGCAAAAATTGCTTTATCGTCTATATCAGCCAAAATTGCACTACCATTCTCATCGGTAAAAATCGTTCTGTCCTTCTCGTAAGGATTCCAGCTGTACTCGCAAAGAAAAGCAACAAGCTCGGAAAGTAAACCGAAATACTTACGAAAATAACCAACAAGCTCGATTAAAAGAACAAAACTTTCTTCGAAACTATCCTCGCTTTACCCAACAACCTTTTCAGCTTATCTCTCAATACTTGGTAGGAATTTGTTATTTAAAACGAAGAAAGTTAGAAATTTTTAACCCTTAATACCCTATTCCCGCCAACCTAGTAATAATTAAAATATGTAAAAATATTATATTTAATGATGTCTGAAGCTTTTGGCAAAAACTCGATTTTTTTATAAAACCAAATCTTAGGGTTAAAAGTTAATTTGTTGAGATGTTCTCGACCCTTTTATAAAGCTCAAGAGTATATTGGTAATACTTTGGTTTAATAATCTATCATTGTTGAAAAAATTGTTCGCGAGGTTTTCCAATGATTAAAAACGCTTTTGAAACTATGTTAGCTACAAATACCAAACGAGTAACTAATAAATATCGTAATTACACCTTTCTTTTCCAGGATCTTTAGAATAATACGTATGGTTTAAGAAATTATATTAAAACAAAAAAAAAGTATACTTGTGTTATTTAAACTATAAATCGATATAAAAACAATTAGATAAACTTTATGAAGAATATTAAAGTTATATTGAACGTCGATATTGAATAATATTTATCACTTTTTTACCGTATTTCAATAATGCGAAAGTATATAAATAAGGTAAAGAAGAGTGAAATGACCTAATTAGTACCCGCGAACCATCAATCTTTGTTTTACCATTATATATGTTTAAGAATAAACCCAAGGATAATTATAATTTTCGTTCAGAATGTAAAAATTCTTGTCGAAGGTATAACTATATTTGTTACCCTTATAGCACTTTTCGCTACTCTCAAAATTCAAGGTACAGCTAAGTTTAAACTAATAATCGTTACTAAAGTCAAAAAAGAGACAAATATTATGAAAATTAGAAACGTTAAAAAAATTGTTTTCGTAAAAGAAATTGAAATGAACGTCTACTAAAACGAAACCGTAAAGATCGCTAGCAAAACCATAACGAGTTTTTATGTAATTATAATTGCTAACATAACTATAGTCGCCATTGCAATCGTAAGTATAACGTTAATTTTAAAGCCAATAATAAATAAACCTTATAGTTTTTTTTTGAATATCTTTCTAAAGTCTTTTTCCGAACTTAATAAAAGCCTTAATATCGAAGGCTAACAGATGTATAGACAATTTATTTACTTTATCCAATTTCAAATTTAATAGAGAAGTTTATAGGTATTACTTTATTTTATTTGATTCGCGAAACCAATTTTTTAATTCTTTAAGACTTATAAGGTTCATTATTTGATATCCTTACAAAAAAATACCATCGTTTACAAAAAGCTCATACGTCCATTTACGATCATATTATTCATAGTATTTACGAGTTTTATTATAATAGTATTACATGCAGTGCAGTAGATCAACTTTACTGTAAGTAAAGTTGACTATACTATACTGCAAGTTGAGTGTATTGCTTTGTGCGGATTTACCGCATTGGATATAAGTTGAATGTAGTACAATTCACTTCACTCTAGGGTACGGTCTAAGAACTTGGCTATACAAATTACAGTGCAGATCGGTTAGCAGTCTGCCAAACCTAGAACAATACATACACTATCTGACTATGCAATACTATTGTTACTTCGACCAATCTAATCGACAACGTTGCAACGTCTAAGGCCTACCAACACTAAGCAATGCTTGCCTGTTAGGTTAAGTACAGATAAACTAAGTAGAAAAATAAGCTCCTTTCTGGTTGTTACGCTCTGTGACTACGGCTGCTAGGGTAGAGGAAAGATTCTTATGAAGAGCCTCTATTAGTACTACGTCAGTCCTCAACAGCAAGACAACAGAAAAGACTTCTTAGGTTACGTTAGTCCTTAACCGCAATCTGGAAGTAAGCGACGGTATTTCTACTTGAAAACACCAAGAAATCTTCATTACTCCTTCTTAAAGACGTTAAGATTGATTATTAGAAGTCTCAAAGTTCGACAAGTTGGCAAAAGTCTAAGTCAAAACTACTGTGGGTACTACTACTGTGAGAAAAACGACCAAGTCCCTACGCCAAATAACCACAATAAATAACCTTTGCTCTCTACCACCAATAACGACCTCTGACCTTACCCTTTACACCAAACCTCTGCCCATACTTCACTCTTTTTACTCCTTTTACACCACTTCAATCGTCAAGTTTGCTGCCCTGAGCAAAAACACTGAGAAACACTAAGTCACGTTAAGAAAGCCACATCGCGCGACCTTACGCTAAATCACTAAGTTCCCACACGACTCTACGCTAAAACACCAAGCTTTCCACACCCAAAATCATCAAATCCCTTGCCCTACACGCCTATCAAGTCCTATACAAGCCGAAACAACAAGATGTCTACCGCCAACGTTCAGTTTAAAGCCATTACCAACTCCGAGTGGAAAGAAGTAATTAAGGTCCTCGAACACTTTTTTATCAAGTACTACAACAATGACCTTGAAACCCGAGATGTTAATAAAGAATCCACGAAAAAACACCTCACCAACTTCGTTGGATATTTTATCGTTAAACACAAAGCCAGTCGTAACACCGACCGTACCTTTAACAAATATCGTAAGTTTTTTTACTATTGGATAATTAACATATAGAAAACAATTTAAAAAGGGGTCAAAGTAAAGTTTAGGTCCGAACTAAAAAATAATAAAGGATATTCGTTTAAGTATAAGGTACTTTAACGTTAGCCTAAACCCTTTTTAACCTAACTAGCTTAACGAATACCATTTTAATCTACAACCTAAAGAAAAAGCTGTTAAAAAACTTTACCGCCCTTACACTTGATTAAAAAAACCTCTCTTTTAACCTTAGCTAAGTTAAACCTTTTTACGCTCTAACTATAAGGAATCTATTAACGTGTTTGGTGGCTTAATACCTCTGCGTAATAACGCGGAGTACGCTCTAAGCGATGGAAGAACACGCGAAGCGGGGGTTGCCAACGAAACCAAAGGTATTAACGTTAACGCTTTATACTAATTGATTAAATAAGATCCTCAACCTCCCCAAAACCGCCAAGTATCTTAAACACCCCTTCGTTTCAGGCTTGCCAACGTATGAAAGACAACCACTGATCCTAATATAAAACTATACCCCTTAGGCTAGGCGACTAGTAATTACCTTTAACACCGTATTTTAAAACCTTTAAAATTTAAATCGCCAAAAAAACCAACTAAGACTAAAATAATTATCGCTACCTTTTTCTAAAATCTATCAAAATAGTTAATATTGATTATAAGTAGATAACGTATTTCGTTAAAATTTAAAATAATACAAAAAAGTATAACGAAAACGCCTTATAATCTTTTCGATACCAAATTAATACCTTTCCTAAACATATACAGGTAAATAAAAGTTATACCTTCTAGTTTTTACTCGTTATTTTCTAAAATACTTATAAGTTACGATAAAGATTATTATTTAATATTTTTAACAAACGTTACTATATTTCGCGAAATGCACGATAATATAAAAAGCCACTTCGAATACGATGTCCACCTCGCATAATACCATATAGATTATAATATCATATGGTAAACTATAATAATGACAAAAAGATTATGAAGAAATATTTTTACTTAAATATTTAAGAAATTAATAATATATTAAAAGACAATAAAAAATGCTTACGTTAGCGAAGCCATACTTTACCAACAGGTATGGATAATGATCACGAGTATTAGCGAATTCGAATACGCTTTACAATTTCCAAATATCACTTATGAAACATTTTTCAACCAATTACGTTTCTTGTTTTCCACCGTAATAACAAGTATATGAAACTCTTTTTATATATACCCTTAAACCGGAAATTTCATTAATGTAACTAAAGAAAACCTTACGGTAATTAATTACGTCGACCGCAAATACGGACTCCAATAGCGCCTAAGGTTTCAATTATAACAAAACTAATTACAAGTTAACTCGATACCGCTTTACGGAGAAAAACAACAAAAATATAATATATTACATCCAATACCCTACCACTTTTACACAAAAATACTTAAATTAGATTATAAACTTGGAAAAGAATAAGCCTATTACTCATGATAACCTTAAAAATTAAATAATACAAAAACAATACTTTTTATACGGTAGCCTAATAACTAGCCGATTATACCTTCTTATATTGTTTAAGTGGTGAAAACTTTTACTTTTACCCTAACTATACCTCTAATTACTTATATATTTTGAACTTTCTTAATTATTACACGAATCACACATTTTAAAGTGATATGCCAGATATAAGGGCAAAAAGGAACTTAATAAAAAACTATTCATAATATATAACACTATGAAGGAAAAGCACTACAGCTACCAAAATCAATCATTACGAGACGGGTAAGGCTAAAGTTAACTGTAATTCAGGCAAATAACTATCGTTATCAAAAATGATAGTGATTTAAACTATTATAAAAATGATTACGTTTTATATCCTTAAATACCCTACCCTCTTCCTACTTCATTTATAAAATATCAAAACTTTTGGTATTAATGTGAACGTTAACGTAAACAAGTTAGTTAAAAATGGTTAAAGGTTTCCACTAGCCTTTAAATAAGGGTACTTATGGTTTTATTTTCAAAGTCCGAAAATAGTAATATTAAACTTAACGAAGCCAGAAATACTTTAATCACACCGAAGTTTTAACTACCTAGCTATTAATAAACTATATAAATCCTCAAGTTTGTAAGGCATAACGATATGAAATACTTTACCTTAAAAGGAATTAAAAGGCTTTACCACTACTGCCAAACACATACCTAAGCCCCCCGAAAATTTAAGTTTTTACTAAAAGACGATAAAGATTTTAATTACGAAATCTTTATTAATATGTTTTACTTAAATAATAAAGCTATTTTTAAGTCGTTAACTCCGCAACCTTTTTTTACGAAACTAAGTTCCTAAAGTCCCTTTCGGCAAAGGATATATGAAAAACATGAAAGATATTATAAATTAACATGTACCTAAGTCCATCTAACGTTATCATCCACGATACTAATATCAACTTTATAGCGGTAAGGTTCTAAAAAGAAACTAAAACAATAGGTATTCAATACAAATAGGTACTTATAAAAGCCTACTAAAGTATTAACAAGATTAAAAGGATATACGCCCCGTTTCACCGAACGTATAATATCTTTACATTAAAGACTAAAGGCTTTACTAATCTAGAGTCACGCTTACAAATGGTAATGAAAGGCGTTAATAACACCGTAAACTTTAAAGGCTTAATGAGAACACTCTAAGTTTTTAAAAAGTACCTATGCCTAACGAATGAATCTGTGCCTCTAATAAATATTTCAAAAAGTATTACGATATATAATAAAGCCTTAAGGTAATTGCGAAGGAAATTAACAAGTCTCCAAATTAATAACTCCCTTAATACTAAAAACAGTCTTTTAACGATCGACATATTTATTTTACCATTATAAGGTAAAGTATCGTGTAACGAAAGTCAGACAAATAAAAAGAGCTATATAAGATATTAAGTATTATATACTTTAAATTAATTATTAACATTTCTAACAACCTTATATCCCTTCGAATCACCCAAGTAAAACCATATATTAAAGGTACCAAAAATAAAGACCCTTAAGCTTCCTAAGTAAAGCGACCGAACTAATACGAACCTTCACCAGCCGTTTTTAATAAGCCGATTAAACGCCGCCAGTGCAGGCGACCCCAGAAAAAAAAGGATAACGTTAAAGAGAAGAAATACATACCGGATCTCATTTACAATACTAATAAGGTAAGTGAAAAAGAAAGAGAAAACGAAAACTTAATAGTAAAACTTAGGGTATAAAGAATGATCAAAACTTCCGATAACCTTTTTAAAAAAGAGACAAGGTAAAAATCGACGATCTATTAACTCGAAAAGTTGTATAATTTATACCGAAAACCGACATAAACCTTTAAAACATAAATATTACGATTTTTAAATCGAAGATTATTTATAAAGTTAAGAGTAAGACTATGGGGCAACCGTATGAAAAGTTACGATTAATTGTTTCAGAATACAACTATATAAGCAAAAACTAGATCCTTACGTAATCGCTAACAATTTAAAAGATTAATTGACACTTAGTAATTACCTTAAAAATAAATTTACTGATTATGTTTAAAAATACATTTACACTTAAAAGCTGTAACATAACATAAGCTTATATGTAATTGGTAACAAACCTATAAAGAATTATATTATTGAAACTACCATAAAAGCTACTTATCATTTACCCGTTAAAAAAGTCATACGATATGTCAAACCATTTTATGAATTAGCTTAAACAGATATTTACCAATTCCTAACTTACCAATCGTACTTGAAATCCCGTTTAGCGATAAAGTGTTTAACATACAATCCATATTTATTAGTAATATAAAAGAAAGGTTTCGACATAATAAGTATACAAATTAACAATACCCTTTTCGTTGGAATGGCTAGCTTTATAATACTAATATAATAGGCGATTAAAGATTTTAAATTTTAAAATTTTACACCGGTAACAATGTTGACAGAAAACAACCAACTTAACTTTAATAAATCATCAATTCAAATACTTAGTATTAATACCCGGCCTAAATTTTCGCTCACACGGCTTAGGTGACATTTTTACTACAATCAACAAAATTGATAAAACTGAGGCTTAACGGTACTTAAAACAACGTATATGGGGTAGTCATATTACGACACTATACTAATCGAAAACCTTATACGATTTATCTATTACGGCACAGACAAAAATACTAACAGATAAAGATTTTAATCGACTAAAAGAAAGACTAAAGTGGAAAATGCGAAACCGAAACCGAGAAATTAATATAATGCCAATCGACTAATTAAAGACTAAATTATTAATTTTTATAAACGGGTTATTTACAAACAATACCGACTAATCTTTACAAATCCGCTTCCTAATAACTCTTATTAATAAAAATAAAAATAAAAACCCAATTTAATATTACCAGCAATCTAATTTACTAAACTCCATTCAAGTGTAAAAAGATTACACGAAGATTATTAACTTCAAAGGTCTACTATATAATAGAGGGCTTTAACGTAGGCATAATACTATGGAAAGCCCTTAACCATATTAACAGGCATTACGGATTCCTCCTATCCCGATAATTATCTATACCAACTTAAAAAGCCTTTTTGAATACCTTTCAAAACTCGGAACCACCAGTGAAAAGCCGCTGATAATCTACGTAATAGCACCCCGCGAAGCCTACGAAGGAAAGGAAATCGAGGAGTTCCGATAAATCGATAGTAAAGACAATCCTACTAATATCATTACGAAAACATCGCCAAATAAGGCCCTAAAAAGGTTTGTAGATAATAATAAGCTAACTATACGAATCGAGGGCTACTTAAATAGGCCGCCCAGAAAGCACAAGTCACGTAACGACGGACAAGGGGGTACTGGCAAACTGAAAGAATGCCAGAGAATTAATAATGGTAATCTGTTTAATTGACACAGTTAAAGTAAAAGTGTATAAAGATCTGAGGCGAAAGAACTTTTTATGAGAGTTAATAAACTCGGACTTTGAAGCGGTAGAGAGATTAAGTTTAAATAGACTTAATCTGCATGAAATTGCGTGCAATTTAGTATGGAAGTCAACAGGAATTGATAGGGCTCTGGCCAGTTAACAAGGGGACAATTTTGTAGTAATCGGAAAAAATTAGTTAGCAATACTAGCGTGCGCATACAAACTAAAAAGCCGCCAGTATTGGAATAGTATTATATACAGTGCATTAGGTCAACTATACTGTACTACAAGTTAATTGTATTACTTTATGCGGACTTACTATATTAGGTGTAAGTTGAGTACAGTACGTTACACTTCACTCTAGGGTACAGGTCAAGCATTTGGCCATACAAATTATAGTACAGACCGGCTAGCGGTCTACCAAACCTAGAACAATACATCTACCATCTGACTACGCAATGATACTATTATTTCGACTAATTGAATCGAAAACGTTACAATGTCTAAGGCCTACTAACAGGTTTAATATCGTAGTTACTCGTAATATTAATCATATAATTACTCTAGTTATAAAAGGATATAAATACTTGAAAATTACTATTTGCAACCGCGAAAAAAATGGTCGATAAGGATGAACATATTATAATACACTTTGAAACTAGCGTGGGAAAAAACTTGGTAGATATTTAATTCCTTAAAAAATACTTTTTAGACTTCTTAAGTTTAAGGTACCTTCTAAGGACCGTAATATTATTGCTGACGTTATAAAACCGTTACTTCAGTTAACTCGCAAAGTCAAATTCACATTTTAGGATTTTCTTATAAGGCAGACGGTACTTTAAGGTTATTGCGTAAAAAAGAAAATGCTTGTATTGTTAACCGTTTAAAAGCTGGTGCGCTTTTTACGTATAATTAGCTTAAAACTTGTAATGCTATTATTTTTATATTGAAAAACATAATTTCTTCGTAAAATAATAAATTCGACGTGTTATTTACTATTTAAAAACTATTTTCAAATTAATAGTTCGTAAAGTGAAAATTCGAACTGCGATAATCAGATTTTTAGGCTAAATAATTTAATATCAGTAAGATACGTTAATCTTTTGAAGAGGAAATACTTTATATTTTCCTTCTTGCATCAAATCGATTCCAAAATAATTATAAATTATATTATACCACATGTCATTCAATTACAGAATTTAGTTGAAGAAATGATGAATTTCTACAAATATATCTGATTTCATACGATAACCGAATACTAAAAGTCGATATACCTTTAAGATGATTAAAACGGCGCTCCTTTATTGTTGACTTGGGTTAACGGGTTAACAATGTTTTTTTCATTCGTAATATAATCTTTCAAGGCTATTTTAAATATCTATATAATAAGTTTCACGTCTTCTGAAATTATTAACGCTAAAGCATCAATCTTTACTTTGGAAGCTAAATTTAACTTAAATTCTTGAGTTATCCATATAGATTTTACTAGAGTTATAAACTTTTGCTAAGATTTTATCGATCCGAGAGAGCCTACTTAATTTATCAACTTTATCGTTTATTTATTATTAGCTAAGTATAATTTTTACTTCGTTGAGTTGAATAATTATATTTCTCGTATATTACTCAATTTATTCCGTATTAATAATCCTCACAATATTCTCATAATTTATACTCTTTAAGGCACATAGGTTAATGTCATGAATGGGAGAAAATACCTAATACTGCAGCGAATATATAAATCATTCACTCAAATATAGAAGAATATAGGTCTAGTCGAGGTTTCGATAGATGAAACAATAAAATTACTCTTAGTGGAAGGTTAAAAACATACCAAGTTAAATTATTACCCTTATCTGGCTTCTCAAAGTAATAAATGTCTTTTTGATCAATAATCTGATAAACTTTTCAAGTAGAATCGTATAAAACACTTGAATGAAATTTCGCCTTTTACCCTACCAATATTCGTTGTTTAAATATCTATATATAGTAGCCAAAAAGAATTTATCGTAGTGAATTTCAAACTATTTAATAAGTGGAGTGTTCCGGATAATTACCATTTACCACTTTAAAGCCAAATTATCGAATCTTTACGTGAAAAAAAGTGGATTTTTATCATGGATATTACAAAGTTCTTGTCTTAGTTGTTAGTTTACCAAAGTTACCAAGATCTCCTTACTATTATGAGCCATCGTGGTTTGGAATACGTTGAAGTAACTCCTATAAGTTTTTCAAACTTACCATTTTATCTATAGAAATATAGAAACACGTAGATCGTACGTTTAAGTTATTTTGTAGGTTTGGTGAAACCCTCATCGACGACATAGTTATCTTTTCGGATACTTTTAATGAGTACTTCGTTTATTTAAAACAAGTATTTACTTTGTGCTTACGATAATACTTGTTTCCATCACCCGATAAATTCTATATTAGATTATAATCTGTGCAAATACTGATTTTTACGTCGATACTCTCGATTTTCTTACCACTCAAAAACGCACTGAAAACTTCCATAATTTATTATTCCTATCAAATTTTAAATTGTTAAAAACTTACTCAAAATCTGTTTAATTTCTTTCAATAATAATACTTTACTGTTGGTAGGGCTTTAGATGTTCCAACGTTGTTGATCAAGTTAGTCGAAGTAATAGTAATATTGTGTGGTCTAGTGGTGTACGACTTATTCTAGGTTTGACAGACCTCTACTCAGTCTGCACAGTAATTTTTATGGTTAATTCATCGGCATGTGCTCTAGTGTGAAGTGAGCATATAATGTACTTGACCTGAAGTCAATATAATAAGCCTACTGTTAGTAGAGCCTTAAATCGTTACAACGTTGTTGATTCGAATCGTGGCTTAAGTAACAGTAGTATTGTATTGGTCAAGTGGTGGATGAATTATTCTAGTTTTAGCCGACCGCTAGGCGGTCTGTATAGTAATTTGTATGGCCAATTGTTTAGCCTGTACCCTAAAATGAAGTTTAATATACTATACTCGACTTACATCTAATGCAGTAAGTCTATACAAACAATACACTTAACTCATAGTAAGTACAGTTAACTTTACTGTAAGTAAAATTAACCTACTTCACTACATATGATATTATTCCATTACTAACGGATTTTTATTTTTGTACGGATATACTAGTGTGGTTAACCAATCTTTTGTAGTTAACGTTAAATAGCGGACTCGTCACCTTACCAATCCCTTGTCAACTCCAATTGACTTCCATACTAAATTGCGCCTAATTATAGGTAAATTAACCCTATTTGACCTTAATTACTCCGTCATTCCGAGGATCGAGTTTATTAACCCCCATAAAAAGTTTTTTTTCGCTACAGGCCTTTGTAATCCTTCATTTTAGCCATGCTAGTCGAACAGATTGCTATTGTAGCCTTTACTTCCCTGGCAGTTTTCCAGTCTGCCAGCACAACTCTGGTTATCGGTACGTGATTTATGCATACCAGGCAGCCTATTAAGGTAGCTCTCGATGCGTATAGTTAGCCTATTGCTATCTATAAACCTTTTAAAGGCCTTATTTAGTATTAATTTCTTTGTAGAATCTGCGAAATTATCGTTGCTGTTCATCTATCGGAATTCCTCAATCTCTATTCCTTTGTTCGATTTAAGAAATGCCATTACTTCGATTCTTAGGCGTTTTTAACTAGTGGTTCTGAATTTCAAAAAGCAGTCAAATAAGCCCCTTAAATCGGTATAGATTACTACAAGGATCGGAAAAATCTTTAACTACCTAGTAATAAGGTTAAAGGGTTTTTATAGTATTATATTTACGTTAAAAGCTATTATTATGCCATAAACTTCCAAAGTTATTACTTTTTTATAATCCTCTTATACTTAACGTAGGTTTAGTAAATTTGACTACCGATAATAATAAATTGGGTTCTCCGTCCATCTTTATTAACGAGCGTTATAAAAAAACCAATTTGTAAAAACAAATCAATATAATTTACAAAGCATCTATCTGTAAACATTTTTAATTTAGACTTTGATAAGTCGAATAAAACTATATTAATCTCGCCGTCCAGGTTTCGTATCTTCCACTCGAGCCTTTTATTTAACAGGTTAAAGTTTTTATCTACTGGATCCTATATTTTTACCGCGATGAAGAAATCATAAGTGGCTTTAGATTAACATAAGGTGATAATATAGTTGTTATGGATACGTTGCTCAAAGTACCGTTAGACTCTAGCTAAATTACTTTTGTTTATTATAGCTAAAACAGTGCATTAGCCCTTTTAACGAAAGCTAAATTCTGTATTAATACTAAGTATACGAATTAAGGATCGATTAAAATTAAATTAACTTTTCTATACTAAATTTGTTACCGGTTTGTAACTTTAAAACTTGAAATTCTTAATCATTTATAATTTTAATTCTTTAAAGCTAACCATTTTAACCAAAAGGGTATCGTTAATTCATATACCTATTACGCCGAAGTCTCTTTCTCACATTACTGATAGATACAGGTCGTATATTAAAGACTTTATCGTTACCTATAATTTAAAATAGAATTAATAAGTTAAAAACCAGTAGAAGCCTATTTTGATCAATCTATATAGTAGTTTAATGTACCGTACTACCGTTCCCGAAGGGTAAATGGTACAGAGTTTTAATAATAACTTTAGCAATAACATGTGCTATAAATTAGTTACTAATTATGTGTAAACTTACATTATATTACGACTATTAAGCATAAACCTATTTTTAGTTATCATTAGCAAACTTGTTACCAAATCGATTATTAAACGCTAGCTAATATTTCAAATGATTGGTAATTATATAAGAATTGAGTTAATTAATAGGATATTAATATCAACCTTATCGTTTTCCTTAAAAGATTTACCGAATGATTTAATAATCCCTTATACTTGGGGCTTTAGTGCTAAGTCTTCTTTATCCTTCCCCTTTTTACTTACCCAGAAAGTATTGTAAAAACGACCTGGTATATATTTCTCCTCTTCAATATTCCTTTTCGTCGGGTGTTGTCCGTACCGGTGGCTTTTTATCGGCTTATCGATAACGGGTAAAAAAGGTTCGTGTTAACTAGTTCGTTTAACTTAAAGATCTCTATCATTAGTAACCCTAATATAAGGCTTAACCTAGGTTATTCGGAAAAATATAAGACTATAATAGTTTTAATAATCATTTCGGAATTCGCGGTATTTAATATTTTATACGGGCTTTTCTATTTTCCCGTCTCCAGTTATACGAGGATTTTACTTTACAACGTAAAAGAAAATACGTTAATTATTATAAGACTGTTTTTTGTATTAATGGTATTACGAACTTGGAGACGTATCGATTCTTATTGTAGTTTTCTTAAAGATTTGTCGTAAGCCGTAATACGCTTTTGAGTATTTTCCGATAATAGAGATTCATTCATTAGGTATAGGTACGTTTTGAAGACTAGTAGTATTGGTGCTAAGCTGTTAGGGCCCACAATATCGTTTAGGCCTTTTATCGCTATCTAAAAGCGTAATTCCTGATCCGTAAAGCTTTTAATTTCTAACGTAAAGATATTATATACTGGGTGAGGGAGTATGTGTATCCTTTTAACCTTTTTCATACTTTAATAGGCCTTTATAAATCTATATTTACACTAAATATCTATTATCTTAATATCTTTATAAAACTCTGTTACCGTAAAGTTGGTACTGGTATTGTAAACAACGATGGTAGTTGGGTCTAAGTACGTATTAATCTATAGTATCCTTACCATTTCCTACGTATACTTTACCGAAAGGTATTTTAAAAACTTAGCTTTGTAAAAGAAGGTTACAGAATTAACGACGTCAAAATAGGTTGATGATTTAAGTAAAATACAATAATAATAATCTTACACTTAAAATCCTTATTGTTTTTTCATTATAAACTTCAATCTCCAGGGGTTTATGTATATATTTAATAATAATATTAATTTTTTTTAATAGTCTTTAGGGTAAAGTATTCCATATCTTTATTCCCCATAGACTTTAGGATTTTGTATAGTTTATTAACGGCTAAATAGTTAAAGCACCGGTATAATCAATGTATCTGCGGTTTCATTAAGTTTAACATTACTGCTTTAGGCCTTAAGGATAAAATTATAGATACCCCTATTTAAAGGTGAGCGGAAACCTTTAGCCGTTTCTAACCAGCTCGTTTGTGTTAACTTCGAAGTTAATACCAATAGTCTTTATATTCAGAATGAAGAACAAAAGGGGTAGAGGACTTAAAGATGCGAAACGTAATTGTTTTCATAACAATTTAAACTACTGTTATCTCTAGTAGTGTTAATTATTTTCCTGGTTCAAAGTTGACTTTAGCCTTATAAATATCGTAACGATTAATCTTAGTAACTGTAATTCTTTCCCTTCTTAATAACACATATTACAAATAGCTTCCTATTAAATACCTCATTACCACTATATCTAGTATAATACTTTAAAACGTGTAATCCACGTAACGATCGCGAAGTTCAAAGGTATACAAGGGGTTATGAGCTTAATTAAGACAAAGTTAAGGGTTTTGATTACTCAAATGGTACAAAAATACGTAGTTGGCTAGTTACTGGGCCGCGTTAGAAATAATATCTTTATATTACTTAATTTGTTTAAGAGTATCATTACCGTTAATTAACTCGTCGCCCTCGAAGTCTACCATTTTATTCAATTAATACTATTTAAAAGTGATAAGGTGTTGGAAATAGTATATTAATTTTTTATCATATCGCTTGGTAGAGGGGTGTTGAGTTTAATAATAGCTAAATTTATTGAAGATTTATCATCTTTTACCACTATTATGACAATAATACTTATGGTTAGCAGGTCCGCTGAAATCTTAACTTCATTAAAGTTAACGTGGTTATTGCCTTCAGTCTGTGGGCGATAGCTCAAACCTTAGGAGTTAAGAGCGCCTATAACTGTATTTATGGTCAACGTAATTAATTACCGTAAGGTTTTCTTGATTTAAGTTAGGGAAATTACCAGTTTAAGGGTATGTATTGAACGAGTTTGGTATACGCGCTTTGACAGTGGTAAGCGAAAAACGGAATTAGCTAAAAAATCCTTCGCAAGTGGCGTCTAGGCATTATAAAGTGTATTTAAACTAGTAACCACCCGTAACTGCTACCCATACCTACTTACGAAGTGTGGCTTCACTATCGTAAGCTTTTTTTATTACTTTTTAACACAATATAAACTTAATAATTATCTGGTTCAATATATTTATTAGTATTTCCTTTTTTTTTATTTTTAATTATCACTGTTACCTACTTTGTAAGGGCTCAATTTTTATAATATTACTTAAGGTGGATGTTGTATTCGAAGTAACACTTTATACCGTTATAAATTTCGCGAAACGTAATGATTCGAGTTAAAAAAGTTAGGCAATAATGCTTGGCGTACCTTGTAAGGATTTAAGAAAAAAAAATAAGTGAAAACCTAAAGAAGAAACCTCTATTTACTTATATATATTTAAAAAGAGTATTATTTTCATATAGCAAATGTCATAAGACTTTCAGTTATACTTTTCCATATTATTTCAAATCTTAGCGATATTCGTAATAAGCTTATAGTTAATATTAACTATTTTAATAGGTTTTAGGGGCAAGTCGCGATAGTTATTCCAATATTGACTGTTGTGTTTTTTTTATCAATTCAAGCCTTAAAGTTATCAAGGCACGGTATTAAAGGTAATTACCAATTTCCTAACCTAAGGGCTAAAGTCCTGTGGAAGGATCTTTAATAGGCTTTCACGAATAGAAAAACCTATTTTCAAAAGGTTTTGAAAGGGCTTGGCGATTTCATGTGAAGTGTTAGTGGGAAAGGGGGACTTCAAGGTTTCGAAAGACTTAATAATTTTATTTAATTAACTGGTGTAAAGCGCCGATGTTAATTCCTCTAGCTGTGTTGATGGTGGTTGCTTCACGCGCTTTACTATCACTAAAAGCGTATTTCGAGTTATTACGTAAGGGTATTGTATCTCCTAACAAATTAATATATTTCTTATCGCCAGTATATAAAGAAGCTTGATTTAGTTCAAGGTTAAGGGGAGGTCCCCTAAATCTCGTGTAAGGGCATTAAGATTTTTTAACATTTTTTGCTTTAGGTTATAGGTCGTAAAGGTATTCTTTAAGCCAATCTAAGTCGAAAAGAGCTTATGTTAACTTTGTAACGCCCTATATTTAAACGTAAATCCCTTGTTTCTCTAATAGGGACTTAAACTTCGACTTTACCCCCTTTTAAATTACTTTTACATATTAATAGCCTAATTGTCGAAAAAGTCGCGACATATATTAAAAGTTAGGTTAGGGTCTTAGCTACTACTTTACCTAGTGATGAAGTATTTACGAAATTAATAAGGTGTTTTCCCATTAAGTCTTTATCGATATATAATACCTATAGGTTTTCGGCGTAATATTTAATAAAGGTAGTTTTTAGGGCTTGAATTAACTTCTTTCTTTACAGGGATAGTAACAGCTTTAAAGTAAATATTTATAATATATATTTTCAACTTTTGTCCTATGTATAACGTGATTGTATTAAGGTATAGGGACTTGGTGTTTTAGTGTAAAGTCGTGTAGAAACTTGGCGGCTTGATGATTTAGTCGCTTAGCATAAGGTCGTACAACGCGACATTTTCGGCGCAACTTGAAGATTATTGATATTTTCGCTCAGGATAGCGATCAAGGTGATTCAATTAGCGTAGGGAAGTAAAAAAAAAATTAAGGGCAAAGGTTTGGTATATAAGGTAAAGTCGAAGGTTGTTTGTTAATAGTAAAGGTTATTTGGCGTAGAGATATAGTCGGTTTTCTTACAGTAGTAGTATCCGTAATAGTATTAACCTAGTCGTTTACCAACTTGCCGAACTTTAAGACTTTTGATAGTTAAGTTCAACTATTTTCTTTAAAAAGGATCCGTAACAATTTCTTGGTGTTTTTGATAGCGATACCGTCGCTTACTTTCGGATTACCGTTGTAAACTAACGTAAATTAAAAGTCTTTTTTATTTTCCTGCCGTTATAAATTAGCGTAGTACTGATTAAAGCCTTTTTCAAAAATATTTCCTTTACCCTAACCGCCGTTATAACCGTAAAGCATAACTAGATAATAGATTATTAGTTTACTTACCTAATTTATACTTAACACAATAAGCACCTATCAGTATTGGTAGGGCCTTAGATCGTTACAACGTTATCGATTTTAATCGTAGTCGAAGAAACAGTAGTATTGCATTGGTAAAGTTCTTCATGAATTGTTATAGGTTTGGCAGACCGCTAGCCGGTCTGAACAGTAATTTGTATGGCCAATTGATTGGCTCGTGCCCTAGAATGAAGTGCAGCGTACTGCACTCGACTTATACACAATGCAGTAAGTCCACATTAATAATACACACAAATTGCAGTCAGTATAGTCAAATTTACTGTAAGTAAAGTTGACCTACTGCACTGCATATAGTACTATTCCAATACCTACAAACAATACACTCAACTTGTAGTTAGTATAGTCAACTTTACTATAAGTTAAGTTGACCTATTAAACTTTAATTCCTATTATCACAATACTGACAGCTTTTCATTTTGTACGCTTATGCTAGTGTAATCGACTAATCTTTTCTGGTAACCGCCGAATTACGTCTTCGTTAATTGACTAGACCCCTGTCAATTCCAGTTGACTCCTATACCAAAATTAACCCCAATTACCTTTCTTTTCCCCACGGCTTCGAGCCCTGCCTTTACCCACTCTCATACACAAGTCTTCCGTTATAGACTTGCTTATACTAGCACATTACCACCATTAGCCTCTTTAACCTACGTTAGTTAAGTCACCTACCATTTTAATTAACTTATGTGAGTTAATTAAGCTGCTATTAACTTTGTTATTTCTTTAGTATTATTATCCCTTTAATATGGCTAGCATTACCCTTACTATCATCAGATATATTAAAAAAAGTAAGTTAAGTTACTTTTTAATCATACTTAACTTACGTAAGTTAATTAAGTTACTGTTACCCTTGATTCAATTGTACCATTTCAAAAAGTTGCTATCTTCCTAACAGTTTTCCAGTTTATTAGTATATTCATATCCGTTAACACGTGACTAGTCTTTGCTAGGTAGCCTGTTAACGTAATCTTCGATACGTATAATTCGCCTATTAGTATCTATAAACCTCTTAAAAGCCTTATTCTTTGATGCTTTTGTTATAGCATTAGTAGTATTATTCTTTCCATCGATCTATCGAAATTACTTAATTCTCCTACCTTCCTAAGCTTTATAGAGTGCTATTATATCAATTACAAGGCGGTTTTCACTAGTAGTTCATGTTTCTAAAAGGTATTCGAATTGGTTCCTTAATTCGATATAAAATATTACCGAAATAAAAGGGATTTTTAGCTATCTAGTAATAATATTGAAGGTTTTTTATTAAGCCATGTTTACATTGAAAGAAACCATTATACCGTATACCTTTGACACTAATACACTTCATATAATTTTAATATATTTGATGGAGGTTTCATAAATTAAGTTGCCGATAATTCTTAACTAATCCTCTGGCCTATCTTTATTATAGGGGGTTATAAGAAATCTGATTTTTCAAAAAAATCTATGTTATTTATAAATGAACCATTCTTAAATCATCAACCTCGCTTTTAACAGGTTAATAGGGATCATATTAATCCCTCGGTTCAAGTTTCGCATTTGACACTTAAGCCTTTTATTTAGCCAGTCAAAGTCTTTATATATGTGGTTCTGTACTTTTGCTTTAATTTATAGGTCGTAAAAGACTTTCGGTTGGTATAGGATAGCAATGTAGTTGCCATGGAAGCGTTATTCCAGGTACATCTGAAACTTAGCTATGTTAGTATTATTAATTGTAGCTAAGTTAGCGCCTTATACCTTTTAGAAAAAACTAAGGCCAGTATTAATACTAAGTAAGCGGATTAACAATACGTTAAAGTCAAATTAATTACCCTTAACTAAAATCGTAATCGGCTTATAATTCCATGACTTTAAGTTTTCAATCACTTACTATTCCGATATTATAAAACTAATGATTCCAACGAAAATAGTATCGTTAGTTTGTATACTCATTAAACTGGTTTTTTCTCTCTTATATTATTAGCAATTACGGGTCTTATATTAAAAACTCTGTACCTAGTCGTAACTCGAAGTGCAATTAATAGTTCAGGAATGAATGGGCGTTTATTTCGGCTAATCCATATAGTGGCTTAATATACCGTATTAACTTCCCTGAAGAGTAAATGATACGTAGTTTTGGTGTTAATTTTGATAATAAGATCCACGGTAAATCGGTGACTGATTACATATATATTTACGTTATAATTTGGTTATGAAATATAAATTTGTCTTTAGTTTTCACTGGTAAACTTGTTGTTCGAGCAACCACTAAGCATTGTATAATGTTTTAAATTATCAGCTATTATGTAAGGATCTAAATTTTGCCTTCATTACCGTATTTTTGAACGATTAACCGTAGCTTTTCTTACGGTCGCCTTGTGGGTTTTCCTTTGCCTTTGTGTTTAATTATTGATTTAAAGATCGTAACATCTGGGTTTTGAAGGTTAAAGTTGGTTTGGATACGAATTATATAGCTTTTAGAGTTAGAAGGCCATTAATTTCGACCCTGTCGTTTTCTTTACAGTGTTCACCGAAAGTTTTAATAACATCTTATACCCGAATTTTTAATGCCAAGTTTTCTTTATCCTTTTCTTTTTTACTTACCTTAGTATTATTATAAATACAACTTGGTGTATATTCCTCCTCTCTAACGGTTTTCTCCTTCGGGAGTCATCCGTACCTGCAGCGTTTTATTAGATTATCGATAATAAGTGGAGAAATATTTTATTGATTTAGTTGTTTAGTTTTAAGGTATTTATGGTTCATCACCCTGATATACGGCTTAACTTAGGTGGTGCGAAATGTTACGAAGCCGTTAGTAATTTTATCAAATACTTTAGAATTAGAGACACTTAAGGTTTTGTATAGGCTTTTCTATTTGACTAACTCCCACCATACGAAGAATTCAATTTTATAACAGCAAAACAAATACATCGATTATCTCGTTTTTAATATTAAGAGATTCGTTAATCTGGCACCGTGCCGATTCCTTCCGTAGTTCCTTCATTGCTTTACTGTAGGCTACATATTCTTTTTGGATACTTATTTATAGCAGAGATTTACTTACTAGGTGTGGGTACTCTTTAAAGACCAGTAATATTAACAATAAACCATCAGAGTCTACAATGTCGTTCAGGCCCTTTACTGCCATTTGAAGACCTGCCTCTTAGTTCATAAAGCTTTCAATCTCTAGTGTAAGGATATTGTATATTCAGCGGAGTTGTTTGTATGATCTCTCAACCTCTTTTATACTTTAATGTGCTTTTATAGGCACCTATTTGTATTAAATCCCTATTATTTTGGCAGTTACCCAAAACTTTGCCGCCCTAAATTTAGTACTAGTATCGTAGATAATAATGTTGGGTAAGCCAAAATATGTGTTAATTTATAATATCCTTAACGTTATAGACATATCCTGGACTAATGGAGACTTTAAAAGCCTAGCTTCGTGAAAGAAAGTTGAGGAATAAATAACGTAAAGAATAAGCTTATTATTAAAATAAAATATATAATGATAGGGCTTCAGACATTGCAACATTGTCGATTAGATTGGTCGAAGTAACAGTAGTACTGCGTGGTCAAGTGGTGGATGTATTGTTCTAGATTTCGCAGACTGCTAACCGGTCTGCGTAGTAATTTGTATGGCCAATTGCTTGGCCCGTGCCCTTATCTGAAATAGACGCATATTGTACTTGACTTACAGCCACTATAGTAGGCTTACACGAACAATACACTCAATTTGAAATTAGTATAATTAAATTTACTGTAAGCAAAGCTGACCTATTGTACTATAATTACTTCTATTCCAATCAAAGAAGCCTTTTAGTTTGTATACGTATGCCAATACGGTTGACTAATGTTTTTTTATAGCTGTTGAATTGCAACCTCGTTAACTAGATAAACTACTATTAATTTTAGTTAACTTCTAGATTAAATTGCACCCAATTATACTCAAATCAACCCCATTCGCTGTTAATTTCCCTATGGATTCGAAATTCGACTTTATTGAGTTTCATAAAAAGTTTTTTCTCCACAGGCCTTTGTAAACTTTTGAATTATACCAATGAAACAAGTCGCTATCATCAGTTCCCTAGCAATTTTCCAATTCGTCGGAACATCTCTAACCGCCGCCACGTAACTTAACCTTACCAGGCGGTTTATTAATGTTGCTCTCGATACGTAAAGTCAGTTTATTACTGTCCACTAACCTCTTAAGAGCCTTATTCGGTAATGCCTTAATTATAAAATTAGTAGGATTGTCTTTCCCGTTAATCCACTGGAGCTCCTCGATTTCCCTGCCTTTGTAGGCTTTACAGTGTGCTATTACGTCGATTATCAAGAGTTTTTAGCTAGTGGTTCCGAGTTTTAAAATGTATTTGAATAGGTTTTTCGAGTCGATACAGATTATCACCGGGATAAGAGGAATCTTTAATTTCTTGGTAATAGAGTTAATGGTTTCTCACAGTCTTAAGCTTATGTTAAAGTCTGCTATTATGCCGTAAACCTTTCAAGTTAATACAATTTATGTATTTCCGTTACACTTAATAGAAGCTTAATAGATTAGGTTGCCTATAATATTGAATTGATTCTATTGCCTTTATTCTTTAACGAGGGTTATTAGAAAGCCAATCTATAAAAGCAAGTAGGTTTTATTTAAGAAGGATCCGTTCGTAAAGATTAATAACTTGGCCCTCGATAGATCGATCGTGACTATATTTATCCCTCGGTTTAAGTTCCGTATTTACCACATAAACGTTTTGTTTGGCCGGTTAAAGTCTTTAATTATTAGATTTTGTGTTTATACCATAATAGATAGGCTCTAAGAGGCCTTCAGTTAACATAGGGTGGTAATATAGTTGCTACGAGCATGTTGTTTTAGATATCGTTAAGTTTTTTCTACGTTAATTTTGTTGATGGTAGTGAAGTTAGCTCTTCAACCTTTTAACAAAAGTTAAAGTCGGTATTAACAACAAGTATACGGATTGAAGATCTATTAAAGTTAAGTTGGTTACCTCTCACTAACGTTGTAACCGGTTTATAATTTTGGAACTTGGAATTCTTAATCGCTTACTATTCCGATGTTTTAAATCCAGCCGTTTTAACAAAAGGGGTATCGTTAGTCTGCATACCTATTAGGCTGAAGTACTTCTTTTACGTTACTAACAGGTATAAGTCGTATACTAAAGACTTTATGTCCAAATGTAACTAACACTATAATTAATAGGTTAGGAACCAGTAAACGATAATTTCGGTTAATTTGTATAATTACCTGATATATTTTAATACCGTTTCCGAAAGGTAAATAGCACGTATTTCTGTGGTAACTTTAGTAAGATGATCCGTTGTCAATTGGTTACTAACTACGTATATACCTACGTTATATCTCGGCTATTAAATGTAAATACGCCTTTAGTCTTGATTAACAAGCTTACTACTAAAGCGAATACCAAGCGTTAGCTAATTTATTAAATCGTTTGCGACTACCAAAGGATCCAGCTTTTATTTTCATCACCATATCTCTAGATAATTAGACGTAACTTTTCATACAGCTGTTCTGTAGTCTTAACTTTACTTCGTAGATAATCTTCGACTTGAAAGTCGTGATATTTTGGTTTTACAAGTTAAATTCGGCCTTCAGTACGAATTTTAGAACTCCTCAGGTTAGTAATTCGTCGATTTCGATTTACTCGCTTTTCTTGAAGGGTTTATTAAAGATTTTAATAATTCCTTGTACTCGAAGATTTAGTGTTGAGTTTTCGTTATCCTTCTCTCTTTTTCTTACCAAAATAATATTGTAGTCACAGCTCGATATATATTTTTCCTCTTTAATATTTCTCTTTTTCTGAGGTTGTTTATGCCGGTAACATTTTATCGGCTTATCGATGATAGGTGGAGGAGGTTCATATTAGGTTGGAAGCTTGGATTGAAGGTTTTTATCGTTAATTATCTTAATATAAGGCTTAACCTGGGTAGTACAAATAGTAACGGAGCCTTTAACAATTTTAGCAAGTACTTTAAAGTTGATAATACTTAAGGTTTTGTATAGGTACTTTCATTTACCTAGCCCACACTACATAAGAACTTTACTTTGCAATGGTAAAACAAATACATCGATAATTGTAGGGCTATTTCTGGTATTTAGGGTGTCTTTAACTTAGCGGCGTACCGATTCCCTCCACCGTTACTTTAATGCTTTATCGTAGGCTACAACCCGTTTCTAGGTTCTTACTAATAGAAGGGATTAACTCGTTAGGCGTAGGTACGTTTAAAAACCAGCAACATCAACACTAAGCCGTTAAGGCCAAAAATACTATTCAGTCCCTTTATCTCTATTTAAAGGCGTACCTCTGGATCTGTAAAGCTTATAATTTCTAGAGTAAGGATATTATACGTTTGGAGAAGTAATAAGTGTACCCTTTTAACCTTCCCAATACTCATTTAGTCCTTTATATGCAACTATTTATACTGAATACCTATTATTTTAACATTTTCCTAAAATTCCGTCGCTGTAAAGTTGGTACTAGCATCGTAAACAACGATATTAGGTAAGCTTAAGTTCATGTTAATCAATAATATCCTTAACGCTTCCCATATATCCTTTAACAATTGTGACTTCAAAAACTTAACTTCGTAAAAAGAGGTTGCGAAGTTAACGATGTATAAAACAGGCCTATTATTCAAATAAAATATATTAATAAATACCTTACAATTTAAGTCCTTGTCGTCTTTTAGTGTAAACTTAAATTTTCGGAGGGCTTTAGTATTCGTTTGGCAGTAATAATAAAGCTTTGTAATAGCTTTTAGGGCAGGGTATTTTATATCTTTATATCTTACAGACTTTAGGACTTCGTATAGCTTATTAACAACTAGATAATTAAAACACCGGTATATTTAACATATTTTCAACTTTATCACGATTAATAGTAATACCTTCAAGCCTCAAAGATAAAACCATAAATACTCCTACTTAAAAGAGAGGGGAAACATTAAGTCGTTTTTAACTAGCTCTTAAACGTTAATATTAAAGTTCACGCCGAGGGTCTTTATATTCTGTAAATAAAACAGAAACTATATAAGGGATTGAAAGATGTAAAATGTAATCGATTTAAAAATAATTTGAATTACCATTATCTTTAGTGATAATGCTTGTTCGCCTAGTCCAAAGCCAACTTTATCGTTACTAATATCGTAACGATTAATTTTATTAGACGTAGTGTTTTCACTCAGTAGTACTACATACTGTAAATAACCTCCTTTTAAGTACCTCATTACCCCTATGTCTTGACTAATACCCTAAAACGCATAATCCGCATCACGACTGCAGAGATTTAAAGTTTATAAGGGGTTACGGGCTTAGTTAGGTTAAAGGTAAAGGTTTTTACCACTTAAGCGGTATAAAAAGACAATGGTTTACTAGTTATTGAGTCGCGTAAGGAGTAGGATTTTTATGCTACCTAATTTATCTAAAGTTATCGTTAACGTTAGTTATCTCGTTATCCTTAACTTTGCGATATAATTCAAGTTTTCCTATTTAAATAGAGTAAGGTATTCAATGTAATAAAATATCGTTTTGTTTTTACGTTTGGAGAGGGGTTAACGAGTGAACTAATAGTAAGACTTTCCATAAATTTAAGTGTTCTTTCTACTATTACGACTATAGTTTTTACGGTTGATAGGTTCGTTTAAATCCTGGCTCTTCGAATGCCAACGTAGCTATTAACTCTAGTATAAAACCGTCAGACTCGGTATTAAACGTTGAGGATGCTTATATTTGTACTTATAATCGACGTAATTAACCACCTTAACGTCTTTTTTATCCACTTCAAGGAAGTTACCAGCTTGGGGGTAAATATTAAGCGAATTTTATATACGTGTTATTAAAGTTGTAAAAGAAGAGAGTAACTAGTTGAAAAAGCTTTTATAGGTAGTATTTAGACATTGTAAGACGTATTTCAACTCTCTAACGCCCGTAACAACTACCCGTACCTATTCGCGAAGTGTAGCCTCGCCAACGTAGGCTTTCCCCATTACCTATTGGTATAATATTAACTTGTTAAGCATCTCATTTAGTATATTTATTTGTGTTTTCTCTTTTTTTATTTTTAGTTATTATCGTGGTACACCTTATTATAGCCCAGTCCGTATAATATTGGGTAAGGTGGACGTCGTATTCGAAGTGGATTTTTATATCATCATAAACTTTGCAAAAGGTAGTTATTTTGGTTAGAAAAGTTAGGTCGTAATTTCTAGCGTACCTTGTAAGTATTTTAGGAAATAGTGAGTAAAAACCCGAAAGAAAAACCTCTATCGACTTGAATTTTTTGAAATAAGGTATTATCTTCGTATCGAAAAGGTTGTAAAGCTTTCCATTATGCTTTTCTACATCATTTTAAATCTTAACGAAGTCCGTAAAAAACCAGTAGTTGATGTTAACCATTTTAACAGGTTTTGAAGTAAAGTCACGATAATCATCCCAGTTTCTATTGGTGTTTCCTTGTAGTTTAATCCTTAGAGCCCCCAAAACACGGTGTTAAGGGTAATTTCTAATATCTTGACACGAGAGCCCAAGTTCCATATTAAGACTTATAGTAGGCTCGCGTATATATGTAAACCTGCCATAGGGAGGCTATTAAGGGGCTTAATGGTTTTGATTAAAATGCTAGAGAGTAATAGGTATTTAAAGGTTTTGTGGGACTTAATGGATTTCACTTTAACGTGTAAAGAGGATTAACTTAATTTGGGATAAAGGGGAGGCTTTCTGAATCGTGTATATGGGCGTTAAAAGTTTTTAACGCCTTTATATTTCCCTCGAGAGTATTGAGGTTTAATATTCAAAAAGAAGTCTTTTCATAAAGTCAGTTTAAAAAAGGTTTCAGTTAATCCTAATAGGGTTTTCTCTAGTATGTAGATACCACGGCGAGTAATTTCCCTTTTAAGCTTAACTTTAACTGTACGTTAGATTATCTTTCATATATTAAAAGTTTAGTAATAAATGAATTTACAAAATTTTTAAATGGCGCGGGCGCCACGGCTACAGTCGTTACCGAGGTCCGCATCCAAGATATACTAATTAACGTAGTTGGTTAGGTAAACCTCTATCGATGTTTCTTCAACAACTGTAAATCAGAGTTATTTGTCGTAGTAATTAATGAAGATAGTTTCGAGAACTTTAACTACCTCTATGTATTTTTGACTAGGTGTTATATTAAAGTTTTAGATTGTGTAAGACGTGTAGGACCAGGAACTTGGTGGTATTTAAATGTAGGGATTTGGTATTTTAGCGTAAATTCGTGTGAGAATTCGGCGACTTGACGTTCAATCGCGCAACTTGACTTTTTTTTTAGCGAGACTTGGGGTTTCTTAGTGATTTAGTTTAGGGTAGCGAATTTGAAGATTTAATTGGCGTAGAGGAAGAAAAAAGAGTAAGATAGGGTTAAAGGTTTGGTGTAGAGGATAAGATAGAAGATCGTTTATTATAATAAGTAGATGTTGAAGGTCAAAGTTTGTAAGCCCTAGGACTTAGTTGTTTTTCTGCAATAGTAATACCCGCAGTAGTATTCACTTAGCCATTTGTCAACTCACTAAACTTCAAGGCTTCTGATAGTTAATTGTAACGTTTTTAAGAAGGATCTGTAAAGATTTTTTTGGTGTTTTCGATAGCGATACCGTCGCTACCTTTAAGCTTTCGTAAAAACCAATGTAACCTAGAAGTTTTTCTACTTATTACCATAAAAACCGACGTAGCAGTAGAAGCCTTTCGCAATTTGTTTTCTCTACCTTGGTCTTTTATAAAGCGGAATCGGAAAGTAGCCTTTTCTTTTACTTTTCTTATCTGTACTTAACCCAATAAGCACTGATTAGTATTGATGTGGCTTTAGACGTTATAACTTTGTGTCAATTCCATTAATCGAAGTAACAGTAGTATTGCATGGTTAAGTAGTATATGTATTGTGTTAGGTTTAGTAGACCGCTAGCTGGTTTGCATAGTAATTTGTATATTCAATTGTTTGACCCGTGCTTTAGTGTGAAATGAGCGCATACTATATTTGAAATACAGCCAATACAGTAGTCTCACTCAAACAATATACTAAACTTTCAGTTGGTATACTTAACTTTACTATAAGTAAAGCTAATATACTGCACTGAAATTACTACTATTCCAGCAATATATTAATGAATAATTCGTAATTGAAGTCCTTATCATCTATTCATTTAAACTTAAATCTTCGGTTAGCTTAATTATAAATTTAACATTAGTAACAAAGCTTTTCAATAACTTTCAAAGTATAATATTTTATATCTCTATACCTTACGGACTTTATGACTTTATACAGCCTATTAACTATTAGGTAGTTAAAGCATCAGTGTAATTAATGTAGCTTTAACTCCGTTTGATTTAATATTATTGCCTTTGTACCTTAAAGAAAAAATTAAGGATACTTTTACTTAGAGGCGAGGGGAAACCTTTGGCTGTTTTTAACCATCCCATCAACGTTGATGCTAATTTTGACATTGAGAGTTTTGGTGTTTTTTAAATGAAAAAGGAAAAGGGTGGGAGACTTAAGAATATAGAACGAAATTAAGCTAATAACAGTCCAAATTACCATTGTTCTTAGTAACGATGATCATTCGCTCAGACCGAAGATAACTTTGGCTTTGCTATTATGGTTGTAGGAAGTGTTTTAAAGACTTAACGATTTTACTTAATTGGCTGGTAGAAGGCGCTAACATTAATTACTTTTACCGTATTGACAGATGTAACTTTACACGTTTTGTTGTCGTTAAAAGTATACTCCGCGTTATAAAGTGAAGGTGTTAGGCTGCTGAACAGGTTAACTAGTTTCTTATTATTAGCGCGTAAAAAAGCTTAACTTAATTAGAGGTTAAGAGGAGGACCTTTGAAACACATATAAGAGCATTCAAGGTTTTCAATACTTTTCCCTTTGAGTCGTAAGTTTTGAAGGAATTTTTCGAGTTGAATTAAGTCGAAAAAGGTTTTTGATAGTTTAATTAAGCTTTCTTTCAATACAAAAATTTCTTCTTGCTCAAGTTTTTACTTTAACTTGTATCTGACTATCTTTTAAATTGCTTTTTATATATGTACTATCTAGTCGTTAAAGAACTTACAATACCTACCAAAAGCACAATTGCTGCAATTACGTTCCTTCTCTCCGTATTATTTGATGATGTAGCTTTCAACGAAGTTAATTAGATATTTTTTAGTTGAATTTTCGTTGATAGTTTACCCCTAAACGTCATTGTTGTAGTATTTAGCCAAGAGGTATCCGAGGGCCTCGATTACCTTTTTTCGGAGAGGTTAGAGATAGCTTTGAATTAAGTGTTTACAACAGCTATTTTGGTTTTTTGGCTGGCGTTCAACTTGGTGTTTTGGAGTGAAGTCGCGTTAGAACTTGGCGATTCGGCGTAAAGTTGCACAATATAGTTTTTTTGGTACGACTTTACGATTTTCTGTGTCTTCGCTTTAATTATCAATCCTGACGATTGAATTAGTATATAGGAAAAGAAGAGAGTAAAGTAGGGATAAAGATTTGGTATAAAAGGTAAAGGTCGAATGTCGTTTATTATTGATAAAGATCAAGGGTTGAATGTTGTAAGCCATAGGAAGTAGTCGTTTTTGCAGTAGTAATATCCGTAATACTAATAAATTACTCTTTTGCCTACTTTTTCAAGAGTTTTGGCGGTTAATCTTGACGCTTTTTCAAAAGGATCTTTACTGAATATTTCTTGGTATTTTCGATAACGATACTGTTGCTATCTCTAAGCTGCCTTAAAAACCTACAAAACTTAGAAGTCTTTTCTACTCATTGTCTTAAAAAACTACGCAGTTTGTAAAAGACTTTCGCAAAAATTTTCCTTTACTCTAATTACTATTAGACGTAAAGTGTAATCGGAAAGTAGCTTCTTCTTCTACTTAGCTTATCTGTTTTAAACCTAATAAACACTGATTAGTATTAGTAGGGATTTAAACCTTACAACTTTGTCGATTCGATTAATCAAAGTAATAGTAGTATTACGTGGTGAAGTAGTGGGTTTCTTATTCTAGGTTTGGCAGACTGCTAACCAGTCTGTACAGTAATTTGTATAGCCAATGGCTTAGCCTGTCCCCTATTGTGAATTGGGTACATACTGTACTTGACTTGCAGTCAGTATATTCAACTTTACTGCAAGTAAAGTTGATCTATTGTACTTCAATTACTACTATTCCAATATTTACTTTAATTAATTATTTAAAACTCTACAAATATTTAAAACCTTTTTACTCGTAAAACACCGTTATAAATAACATTTTAATGCCGTAAGTCGCAGTAAACGATAGCATTTTACGTAATCCACGAAAATATTCCTAAAACCTAAATAACAATGTTCTTTTAATAAGCTGTGGAAATTTTTATACGACCGTATAAAATTTTATTATTTTGGTCTTAATGACCTTCTTTTCTGCTAAATTAATAGTAATTTAAAGGGTGGTTTTGAGGTAATTTTCTTTCAAATAACAAAGGATCGTATTTGGAGTATCAAGTATTACCTTATAATTACAAAAATTAAGTTTATTATATTACTTAACCGTTATCTTACAAATACCGAATTATATTACGGGATTTAAATGCCATAAGTACCATGCTTTATATGAGTTCATCGTGGGTTTCGTACAAATTCTCTCAATCATACACACCTAGTTATGGTTTTCAAAAACCATAAGTTAAATAAGAGAATAATGAATCAAAATTTAAATAATAAAACCTCTATAAGTAAATCAAATGAAAAATGAATTAATATATTTATTGATATTCATGCCTATAACTTACACGGTATTTATCTTTGTAGACACTTGAATATTATTTTGAGTCCCTTATTAAGGCTACTACAGTCAGTAGATGTAAAAGATTATACGTAAAAGAATATTTCTATTTTTTTTCCAAATATTCGATAACTATTTAGTAGTTTTAAATACCATATATTTTATTATATATTCGTCTTGAATCCCATCCAAAATATTGATTACCTTAAGGTTACGCCTTTGGTTGGAATACTATATTAATCCTGTATGAAATGGTATTTTGTATAAACTAAAACGATATAAAGAAAATGAGAATGATATATTAACATCGAAACTTAGATATCTTTGAGCAGTTTTAGATCTTTTTCCGTATAATATATATTTAATTGACTATGATTGTTTGTTTTTACTTTTTTTTTTCCTTTAGGAATTTACTTCGAATGCTTATTATAAACAATATTATTTCGGGTTTTAGCGTATAATAATAATATAAAACGGCTTTTAATATAGCTTTAAAATTGAACTCGTAAAAGCTTAATCTCAAGATTACTCGTAATGTATTGAATTGTAAAATGATGAGAAAAAAGCTATTGGTGAACTTTAGTTAATTAAAAAAAATGAAAACCCTAATATTTCTCACCAATATAAATATCATTATCGTTTTGCCAGTTGTCTTTTCGTTTGTAATACTATGAAATTTACCCATACTAAATGGATTTAATATTATTCTACCCTTTATTCATAAAATTTCTGAAAGTATTTATTTACCAAGATACAATATATAAATTGTTATAACATAGATTATTATTTTGGTAACATAATATTTGTTATGTACTTGGATTTATCCACTACATATCATTTTCGATGGAGGCTTTAAATTCTTTTCAGAATTTGGGAAGGATTCATTGTGTGAAAGTGTTTGGTACAAAGTTAATAATGATAACCAATTACCATCCTTTGGGTAAACGGTTAACTAAAAAGAAAAAAAAACAGGTTTCAAAAATCGGTTTACTATATTATATAGTTAAACGTCCTGATTGATTGTTGATAAATTACATTTCAGACTAATAACAACACCTTAAAAATGATTTTTTTTTCGAATGATTAACGCTAGTTTTTCTAGGTTTTCATTTAGATTTAGGCTTTACTTCTGAATCAATTATTTTATTCCTTTGATAAATCATAAATAAGCCGATATTCGTTATCTTTTTCATTTTGAAAAAAAGACGATATACTTTATTAATAATGGATATTATATCTATAAAGGGGAAAAGGAGAAAAAAAATGAAAAAATACCATCAATATACCTCTAATATAGGTAATGCAATTTGACTTGAAATTAATCGAATATATAAACTTTTTATCGTTAAAAAGTTCTTCCTTTTCTCTTTTTCCATTTAATATTATAAACGAAGTCGGAAAACTCGATTTAATTTGAAATTTCCCTTCAAATTAAAAAAAAAAAAATTTATTGTTATTATTCTATACTTAACGCTCATTCGGAATAATAGAATTTTTAGGCGAGTCGCTCCGCTTCCGGCGCCTGTTAAATACGAGGATAATGAAAATGAATGAGAAGTTGAAAACATATTGGATAAAAGGTTTGATCGCCGTTGTCGTACAATTTAATAGGTAGAATATCTGGTTGAATTGAAAGAATTATAGCAAATGACGAAAAATGGGTAAGCCTCAAGGACTTAACTTATTATAAGGAATTTATTGAAGAGTCTGAGAAGATTTTAAGATAAGTTTTTATGAGTATCCTTACTTATATATGTCTCTACTGGTGAGAAGCTATTTTTACGAGATATAATGAAATTATCGTTGTTTTGTGAAGTAATACTTACTTTGTAATATGGACAATATACTTTCTTTTATCACTCGGAAAATTGTTGAACCAAGGTAAGGTGACATATACTCCACTTGCTTTCTTATTGATGTACATACCTCACTGCAAACTCTGCAGTCAGTCCCTTGACTTAATTTCTTCTCTCTTCATTCTTTAATACAGTTAGAAACACCATCACCACCATCACGATTCAACACAAAGAGTTTCTGGATTTATATGTACCCCAACCCTGGATTTGATAATCAACCTTGAGTATTGTGTTTTCTAAACGTTTAATTCGTATTTGGATATATCAAGGTAAAATTTAACGACTTTGAAATCATTCAACACCTATTTAACTTCATCATTTCAGTTGTTGATAGTATTATGTCAATTAATTAATATTGTTGGAATAGTAGTAATAGCGGTGCAGTATATCAACTATACTTACAGTAGAGTTGCCTATATTGACTGCGAGTTAAGTGTATTGTTTGTGGGTCTACTGTATTAGCTGCAAAGAAAGCACAATATGCGCCCACTTTATACTAGGGTATAGGCCAAACAATTGTCCATACAAATTACTGCGCAGACCGGCTAGCTGTCTGCCAAACCTAGAACAATATATCCACCACTTGACCATGCAATACTACTTTTACTTCCACTAATCGAATCGACAACAATGCAACGTCTAAATCTCTACCAACAAATATATTGTTAATATTAATAGGCTTGCCTAATTGGTATTTAGATGGTATAAAGTTGTTGATTCGAATTGTTCGTAGTAACAGTAGTATTATATGGTCAAGTGATGGATGTATTATTCTAGGTTTGTCAGACTGCTATCCGGTCTGTATACTAATTTTTAGGGCTAATTTCTTGGTATATGCCCTAGTGTGAAGTGGGCGCATATTGTATTTGACTTCATAATAAGCTCACAAAACAATACACTTAACTTACAGTTAATATAGTGAACTTATATTAACTGATTATAATTTAATTACTATTGTTCTAAAACTGTCGGCTTTTCATTTTTATACACTCACTCCAGTATAGTCAACTAATATTTTCCGGTAATCTCTAAATTGCCTCCTTGTTAACAGGCTAAACCCCAATCAATTCTGCAGCCAAACTAACCCCAATCATCTTCTTATACTCTATAATTCTGAATTTTAACTTTAAAAACTCCTATTAACAAGTCTTTCGCTTCAAACATATGTATACCTCTAATTTAACCTTTCTAATTAATTAAGTCGTGGGCTTTGTTTCCCTAATAGTCTCTCAATTCTCCAGGAGACCTTTGCTTTCCTCCTTGCTCACTAGCATATAACTTAACCTTTTCATATGACCTCTTAATGTAGTCTTTAATACTTATTGTTAATTGATAGTTATTTATAATGATTCAAAGGCCTTGTTTAGGATCGATTTAGTTATAGCATTAGCCGGATTGTTTTTACTGTTAATCTATATGAAGTTTTCAATTTCCCTATTCTGGTAGGCTTTATAGATTGTTATCACATCGATTATAAGAAGTTTTTCGTTGTTAGTTCCGAATTTAGAAAGGATTTTGACTAGGATTTTCGAGTACGTATAAATTCTTACTCAGATAAGTGGTAATTTTACCTATCTGGTGACAATATTAGGGTTTTTCTTATATCGCTATACCTATGTCGAAGCTGGTTATCATATCATAGATCTTTAAGATAGTTATTTTTCGAGTCATTATTTTACATTTAACGAAGTTTTAATGGATTAGGTTTCCGGTTTTTTTGGTAATTGATTCTTATAAAAAATCTTCATGAGGAATTCAATACATAATGATACATCGGTGTCATTTGCAAAAAGGCTGTTTATAGAAAATCTTAACTTAGCTTTCAACAAGTTAATTAGAATTATATTGATTCTCTAGTTCATATTTTTAATTTCTAAATCTAATATTTCGTTTAAACAATATAGTTTTTATTCGTTAAGTTTTGCGCTTGTATCGTTATGAAAAAGTTGAAAGATGTTTTCAGTTGGTATAAGGTAGAAATGTAGTTATTACGGGCAAGTTGCTCTAGATATATTTGAATTCTTAATACATTAATATTGTTAATTATTATTAGGTTAGCTCGTTGAACATTTCTACTAAAACTGAGGTAAATATTAGTATCATTAATATTATATTTACGAATTATCGATCCGTTGAACTTTAGATGTTTATCATTTGCTAGAATTGCGACCGGTTTTCAATTTCAAATATTCAAATTCTCAATAATTTGTTATTCCTATGTTACAAATTGAATAGTTTCGAAGTAGATGGTATTACTAATGAGTATATCAATAAAATCTAAATTTTCATTTTACGTGATAAGTAAATATATATTGTAGATTAAATATTTTAAATTTCATTTCGATTTGAGGATCGATTCGTATATTAGGAACTCATAAACGTATGTTTTAGTTAGTTCATATAGTAGTTTTATATATAGTATCACCGTTCATAGAATGTATTTTTTACAGAGGCTCTAAGGTGATCTTAATAAACGAAATTTTTGTAGATTAATTGGTAATTACGTATACGTTTGGGTAACTTCACTGCTATTAAGTGTAAACTTTTTATTTGTTTTAACTAGAAACTCTATTGACTCGGTAACTTTTAAATTTTGATTGATTTTCTTAATCGTTGGCGATTACCTAATGGTTTAGTATTTGTTTTTATTACCGTATTCTTAAGCTATCAGATGTGACTTTTCCTATGGCCTCTCCATGATTTTATTTTGAACCTCGTATATAATTATCGATTTGAAGATGGTTATATTTGGGTTCCAGAGGTTTAAGTCTAGTTTGGGTATCAATTGTACGACTTTTAGAGTAAAAAGTCCATTCATTTCTACCTTATTACTCTCTCTAAAAGGCTTACCACAGGTTTTATTAATTTGTTATACCGGAGCTTTAAAATTATGTCTCATTTTTTTCCTTTTGACCCAAGTAGTCTTATAAATCTGACACGGCGTATATTCTTTATCTTCAACGTTTTTCGTTTCTAGTTGTCTGCTGCGTCGTTTATATTTGATTTGTTCATCAATTATGGGAGGAGGAGGATTTTATTAGCTCATTCGCTTAGTGGAACGATCTTTTTTTATTTTTATTGTCGGTAGCTTAGATATATTGTTTGACTTAAGTAATTAGAAACGTCGTAAGATCGTTAGTAGTTTTAATTACTACTTTAGTATTGGTAATATTTAAGATCTTAAATAACCTATTTCATTTTCCTGTGTTTTTTTTCTTTATACGAGGATTTTCACTTTCTAATGATGAAGAGAACAAGTCGGTCGTTATGAGGTCGTTTTTGGTATTAAGGGTATCATTAATTGTACATTGTACCGATTCTTTTCGAAATTCCTTCAAGGATTTGCTGTACATTACAGCCTTTTTGGAGTACTTTCTAATGATAGAGATTTATTCGTCAGACGAGGATATATTTTAAAAACCAATAACTCCAAAACCATGCCTACCTGACCTGTAGTATCCTTGATACCTTTTACCGCCATCTAAACGCGTATATTCTAGTTCATGAAGCTTTTCATTTTGAAGATAAAGATATCATATATCGTACAAAGTAATTCGTGTATCTTTTCGACTTTTATAATGATCTAATGGGCTTCAACAGATACTTTTTTACAATTTATCCCTATTATTCCTTCATTTGCCTGAAATTTGATTGAAATAAAGTTGGTACCCATATAATGAACCATAACGTTTAGTGGGCTCAAATACGTATTAATCTACAATATCCTTAATGTTTTTCATAAATTTTTCTCCAACAAGAACTTGTGGAATTTGGTTTTATGAAAAAGAGTTGCGGAGTTAAAAACGTTCAAAACAAGTTTATTATCCAAGTAAAACCAGTCAACGAAAATATTTCAATTGAAATCCTTGTTATCTTATGATGTAAATTTAAATCTGTGGGACGATTGTATATATATTTAACAATAGTAAAAAAGCTTTCAATAACCTTAGGTCAAAAATTCCATATCTTCATACCCTATAGGCTTAAGGGCTTCATTTAACCTGTATAGCTAGGTAATTGAGACTTTGATATACTTAACTCATCTTTAACTTCGTTAAATTTATTACCGTTGCTTTTGGGATTTGAAGATGGAACTAATATTGTTCCTACTTAGAGGCGAGAGGAAACCTCTAGCCGTTTTTAACCAGTTAGTTAACATTAACACTGACATTAACGCTGAGGATATTTATGTCTTCCAAATGAAGGAAAAATATGGTAGGTGATTTGAGAATGTAAAACGTAATCGTCCTAATAATAATCCAAATAGTCGTCAATTATAGTAAAGATAGTTATTTGCTCAAGCTAAAGCTAAATTTAGTTTTACTATCATTTAAATATTTGATATTCGTAGCAGTAATATTTTCCTTTAGTAATATCAAGTATTGCGAATTGCTTTCTATTAAGTACCTTTCTGCCTTTATATCTGGTATGATACCTTGAAACGTGTTATACTCGTAATAACTGCGGGGGTTAAAGATATGTGGAGGGTTAGATGTTTAATTTTTAGGTTAAATATAAGGGCTTTTACCACTTAAGTAGTATAGAAAGACGCGTTCGGTTAGTTACTGAGTCGCACTAAGTGTATTATCTTTGTATCACGTGATTTGTTTGGGTAAATAATTATCTTTAGCAGCTTTTTTACTATCATAGCTTACAATATAATCCAAGTTGTCCTACCCAGAAACAATAAGGTACTAGGTGTTATATATTACTTATTATTGATAAAGTTTAGCCGGAATGTAGTGAGTCAACAAACAATTGGACTTATTACAAATTCAATATCTTTTACCACAATTAAAGAGATAGTATTTGAGATTAACAGATCTGTTTAAGTTTTCCTTTTATTTCTAGCGCCAATTGGTTGTATCTTTTAATCTGTGGAATTTGGATCACATTTGCAACGTTAGTGTATTTTGTATTTACGATTGATAAAGTGTATTATAGTTGGTGTTTCATTGTTTTAATTGCGAAAGTTATTAGCTTGGGGATTTATATCGACTAATTTTAACGTACGAGATATTGTATTCGTAAGCGAGGACTATAGCTGAGGATAAAGGCTTTCAAAAGTGGTATATAAGAGTTGTAAGTCGTATTAAAATTTCTTTACACCTGTAATAACTGCCCGTATCTGTTTGCGAAGTATAGCTTTACTAGCGTAGACCTTTTCTATTGTTTTTTGGTATAACATTAATTTGTTAGACATTTGGTTAAGAATATCTATTGGAGGTTCCTCTTTTTTCTTTTCAGTTATTATCATGGTTTACATTATTATAGCCTAATACGTGTGGTATTGCGTAGGGTGGACGTATTATTAGAAGTGGCTCTCTATATAAACGTAAATCTTTTCGAAAGTTCTTACCTTTTTTAAAAAGATTAGATAATAATCTTTTGTGTACCTTGTAAGGATTTCAAGAAATAGTAAGTAAAAACCAGACTCAAGTATCTTTATTTAATTATAAATTTTAAGTTGTGGTATTATCTTTATATCAAATGGGTCATAAATCTTTTCATTATACTTTTTTACATTGTTTCAGATTTCTGCGACGTTTTTCTAGAGCTTATATATAATATTAACCATTTTAATGGGTTTTTGAGGAAGTTTACAATAATAATTCTTGTCTTCGATGATATTTCCTGCCGTTAAATTAAGCCTTGAAGCCTTCAAGTTGAGATAGTAGGGGTAGTTGCCAATTACCTAGGCCCAGAGATAAAATCATAGGGTAGAACTTATAGTAGGTTTATATGTGTAGGCGTATTTGGCGTAGAAGGTTTCGCTTAAAGGAATTTAACGATTTTGAGGGAAATTTTGATAAATTTGAATAATTTCATGATTTTTAGGCAGGCTTCGAGGGGGTAAAAAGGATTTGACGATTTTGATTAATGAATTCCTGAATGTCATTTATATTAATTTCTTTTACCACGTTAATTGCCGTTGTTTCTCGCGTTTTTCTAGCGTTTGAAATGTTCTCCGCGTTATAAAAAAAATTTGTTAGGAAATCAAATAAAGTAACGGATTCCTTATTATCGGCGCATAGCATGGGTATAAGTAAGAAAGTTCAAATATTAACTAAACTGGATATTATAAGTTAATTCGCTAAAACATATATAAGGGCTTTGAAGTATTTAACGCCCTTATTTTCTTCGTAAATCTCAAGGATTTGGATCTTAAAGGGAATCTTTACCTTAGGTAAATTCGAAAAGAATCTTTTCTAACCATAACATAGTCTTTTGTCAACCCTGAATCTTACGTTGAGTAAACTTTTTTAAACCTGAATTTAATAATACGTTAAATCAATTTTCTAAATATTTATTGTCAAAAAGTTAAAAAAAAACTCACGGAAGTATTAAAAAGCGCGGGAACTATGTCCAAACTCTTCATCAAAGTTTATGTCAAGAATATATTAGCCGACATAATTGGCTAGTTCTTTTTCAGTTAAGGTTTAATCAATATGCTTAATATACAATCTTGTTGGAATAGCAGTTAATTTCAGTACAATCAAGTTAACTATACTTACAGTTAGGTAATTGTACTGATTTCAAATTGATTGTAGTTTGAGGGATTTGACTGTATTGATCTCAAATCAAGTGCAATAGGGGCCCACTTTATATTGGGGCACGGGACAAGTAATTAGATATACAAATTATCGTACAGACCAGCTAGAAGTCTACCAAACTTAGAAGTAACCACATTACCACTTTTAATGCAGCACCAGTTACTTCGACCATAGAGATTCTAATTGACTACGTTGCAATGATAAAGACTTACTAACAAATTCCTTATAATAATGTTTAAAAAAGACAAATCCAAATGCTTTAATAACTTCCTTTCTGGTAGAGTTGGTAATGGTTTTAAAGTATGAGTTTACAGTAGTTATCTAAAAGTTTCAATTGGTATGAAGATTGGTAGTTTTAACGAAGTATTTAGCGATTTGGAAGCGTAGGGACTTATTCAACGTGAAGTTGCGCGACAGCGCTTTTTTGGCGCGAATTGACAATTATTGGTGTTCACTCTTTAAACAGCAATTTTAACGTATTTAATTGACGGTTTTGATGTAGATAAAGGCAAAAATGTGGTATAGAAAAAAGAGTTGGTATAGAGAGTAATATTTGGTATTGGAAATAGTATAGAAGGTTATTTATTGTTATGTGTAGTTCAATAGCATAAAGTCCAGCCGTTTTTATATACATAGTACCCGCAGTTATACTAACTCAACCGTTTGCTTACTTACTCATTTTTAAGACTTTTAATATTTAATTTCAACGTTTATCTTTAAGAAGAATCCGTGAATTTTTTCGGCGTTTTTGAATAGTGATACTATTGCCACCTTTCGGTTATAGTGAAAACTAATGCAACCTATAAGTTTATTTTACTTATTGCCTTGAAAACCAACGCTGTTCGTAGAGGCCTTTCGCAATAATCTTTCCTCTACCTTGGTCTTTTACAAAGCGTAACTGGAAAGTAGCGTCTTCATCTATTTTTCCAATATTTGTTTAACTTAATAAGCATTGATTAGTGGTGATAGGCCTGCGTAATAGGCCTTTAGATGTTGCAATGTTGTCGAATTGAATCGTTCGAAGTAATAGTAGTATTGCGAGATTAAGTACTGGATGTATTGTTATATGTTGGAAAAACCGCTGGCTAGTCTGAATGTAACTTCATAGGGAAAATTGCTTGGACCGTTCTCTACTATGAAGTGGGCGCATAATGTACTTGATTTTATAGTATGCCCACAAAAGAATACACTCAATTTGAAATCAGTACAGGTAACTTACGTTACCTAACTACACCATAACTACTACTATTCCAACAGTTAGCGTAAGAAGAATAAATATTTTCGAGAAAAATTGGGAATTAATTATCAATATATTATTATATTATTATAAAGTGAATGATATATCGAAGTGGCTGAAGGTAGTAGCCAGTATTTTGAAGAGTCCGCCACAGATGCGAAATCCAGTTTTTCACCTTTTGTTTTTTTCCAATTTCGTGTTTATGAAACGAGGGTAGAACGTCAAATTTTGTTAATTAATGAATTTTTAAAATATTGGTAGGTGATTTTTTAATACAACGAAGTGGATATTGGTTTGTTTTTACAGTAACGTTAAATTGTCAGCAGTTGAAGTAAAACCATAGGTCGTTTCCAGTTTTCGAAACGAAAAATATAGTGGTTTTTTAGGAGGTTTTTCACCTAATACAACATGAATTTGACAACTCTGTTAGTGTTTTTTGTAATATGAAGAGCTTTTACCATAATATTACATATAATCTATTTTAAAATGTTTTTAGGGTTGGCTTTTAAACTGTTTCAAAGAATAATTTTATAATCGGATTTTGAGCTTTTGGAAATATTTTATCCTCGAGAGTTTTGTCAAATAAGTGCGTACATTTTTGAAACATATTTGGTAGTTCATTATAGATGATAGAAATTTGTTTCAAGGTTAGTATTTTGTTGATATTTTTGAAAAAGACGGGTATAAGTAATGTAATCACGATATAATTGTTATCAGCTCCTCGGTGTATTATAAGAAAAATACTTTTTCTAACCTCTTGAAGTAATTTATGGTTCAGTATAAATTCACGTTTTCATACGCGGTGGTTATTTGGTTGCAACAAAAGTACCACATGTTTTTCAACGGTGTAGGTTATAAATTTGTGTTCAATCGATGGTTTACCAAAAATATAGTTGTATTAAAACATGGAATAATGTAGGTTTAAATGTAGTGTTGAGATTGATTAAGGTCAAAGTTAAGTAGATTATACAGAATATTGGTTATAGGTCGGCAATAGCAGAATACTGGGTAGTTGATTTTTAAATCTTCGAGGTAACATAAGAATATGCGGTAATTGTACTAGAAAATATATTATTAATTATTAACGTTGTAACAGTGATAATCCATATTTATTGAAACGTTAATGAAGTAAATTGAATTCTTTTCGTTAAAATAAGACTATAAAATGAATATATTATCAACTAAGTATTATTGATAAGTTGTAATTAAGTTGTCGGGTAGAAACAAATTTTTTAATATCTATATACGATTCTATAAAATTGTTGTATTTTTTCCTATTCAAAATCGATAAGATTGTTGGTATTAGTAAAATAAATACCTATATTGTTTTTAGTATTATAGTGATTTGGATGTTGAACACGATTTATGAGATATGTTTTTATTTGATAACTATTTGTATTTTACCGTAAATATGAGTTATAGTTTTTATTACGTGAAGGTTTTAGTTGTTTAACCTAGGTAATATGTCATTCAATACCGGTTCATAAAATATTAAAATCCTTAATAATAATATCTTTTTAATTATAGCGTAAGAATATATCGTTACCGTGAACTCCATTATAAATGTTATCATTGTTATCTGTTTTATTGAAATAGAATACATTAATACTGTTATGTTAGAGTGAAAGGTTATGAAGTTATTTGTTAATAATTTAAGTATTAATGATATATTGGTTGCATCTTTCTAGTTCATGAAGTGAAACTAGTAGGTTAGTTATGGTGTTATTTATATTTGTTTCGAGAGTAGCGAATTTGATGACGTATTTATAGCACATATTATTGGGTTCAATTAATAAAAACTTTTAAACGGGGAAGAATATATAGAATTATTTATGCGACATTTATTTTCAGTTTTTCAATTAAGCGATAACAGGTTTTATCGTGTTCAGGGTATTATGATAAGCGTTAAATAACGTTATTAAGGCGTTAAGATCATTATTAATGACGTCGCTACCGCAGATATAATAACTTTTTATAACGGTTATTGATATCTCTGTATATTATGACAAAATAATATATAAGTGATTTTTATACTAATAATTTTGTTATTTTCATTTAATTCGTAGTATTCTAGTATTTTATACTAGAAATCTTAGGTTAACGTTGGAAATCTTTACTGATTAATCTAGGATTATTTTTATACTTTTAATCGTTATTATTATTGGATTAATTATTGGTTTTATAATCAAATTTCAAAGAATTTGAGCCGTCGTTATTGTCGTTATCTTTGGGTAATTAGGCGCGGCCTTTAGCGTAAAGTAGAGCGAAATTTTCGTTGGTATCGCTTTTGGGTTACGTGGAAGTAGTTTGGTTTTAGAGTAAAGAGTTATATCGATAATTTGAGCGTATTCCTAGCGATTTCAAATTTCCTGATTATATATATTAGAGTTATGTGCATATTAAAATTACATTATTATATTTGTATGATATATTTATATGTATTTTCATTTGTTTTTACGAATTTTGTTCATAAGATTTAGGGCAACCGTGATTTTTGTCCATTAGTTTGTTGTGATATGTGATTAAGGCGGTTTGAAGTTGGTTATAGTAGTACCCATTGAAAATATTGTTTTGAAACCTAGAGGTTTCTAATGAGTTTATCAAAATAAATTTTTTTAGGTTACAAACGTTTCAAAGATAACTAGGATAGAGTTGGAAAAGAAAAATCGAGGATTATATGTAAAAGAATTAGGTTAGAATTGTTATTCAAAATGGTCCAATATTGTTTATAATCCTTAATAAAAAAAATAAGAAGCCTTTCTTAATGAGTTATTATAAAACTAGCCACATCATGTATCTTGATTATATAGTTGGTTACGTGGTATAAATATGCTTAATATTAGCATATAAGTATCACGAGAGTATGGTAATCGCTAGGGCTAGAACTCTGGCGACCCCTAGCTCAGTCATCAGCCTATAACACGTCGTTATTAAATAAAAAACTATTTCTAAAACAGATAGGTTTCAGAAAACCTTCCTCTAAGTTGCTAGTACTTTAAGAGATGTTTTTTTTTTTTACTTATCTTATCTATACTCTTCCTAGTGAAGTATTGAATAACATAGGTATGTATTTGTATAACGACATTATCGATTCGAATTGTTGATAGAAATAACAAATATATTATTGGAATAGTAGTAATTGCGGTGTAGTTAGTCAACTTTACTCTCAGTAAAGTTGACTATACTAACTGTAAGTTGAGTGTATTGTTTTGTGCGTCTACTGTATCCACTAAAAGGTAAGTACAGTATGTGCCCACTTCATACTAGGGTACGTGCCAAGCAATTGACTATACAAATTACTGTGTAGACCAGCTAGCGGTCTGAAAAACCTAGAGCAATTCATCCATCACTTGACCATTACAATACTACTATTACTTCAACCAATCGAATCAATAATATTACAACATCTAAAGCCCTACCTACACTAATCGGTAATTATTAGGTTAAGCATAGATTCGCTAAGTAGAATAAGAGGCTATTTTCGGGTTGTTACGCTTTGGAAAAGTCCAAAGTAGAGGAAGAACTCTTGAAAAAGACTTTTATTAATACTGCGTCAGTCTACAACGGCAGGAAGTAGAAAAGACTTCTGGATTATATTACTCTAGGGCAATTCGGAAGTAAGCGACGGTATCGCTACTCAAGAATACCAAAAAATCTTTACGGATCCTGTTTGATGAAAAACATCAAGATTAACTGTTAAAAATCTTCAAGTTCGTTAAATTGGCAAACAACTAAGTCAATACTATTACAGATGCTTCTAATACAAAATCTACTACATTCCACAACTTAAAACCTTCAACTTTCGACCTCTACCAATATTAAACAACCTCCGACCGTATCTTTTACGCCAAACCTTTTCCCTAAATACCAAACTTTTCTTTTACTTTACTTATTTTCTCTTCCCCTCCACCTTAAAATCGCTATCATAAGCTAAAACACTAAAACCCACTAAATTGCGTCAAAAAAGCCCTATCGCGCGATTTCAAGTTAAAACACCAAGTTCCAACACTCCTTAACCACTAAGTTCCACATTCTATACTAGTTAAAACATTAAAATAACTACTGTAAACGCTCACTTTAAAGCTATTATCGACTTACCAAGAAAAGAGGAAATCGAAGCTCACGAACCTACTTTTTCCAGGCATTTCAGCGAAAACCTTTTGAGAAAAAAACTGGTAAAAAATATTTTTCCGAAAAACACTTAACCAATTTTGTTAGTTACTATATCCTCGACCAAAATGATGACTAACTCGAATGTAACGAATGTACCTTCTAAACCTTCCGCATATTTTTCAGTAATTGGACTATCAACATATCGAAAGCGATACAAAAAAGGGTTAGGAACAAGTTAAAAATAAAGCTCGTACGTCGAAAAGCTAACGCACTAGATAAAAACATAATAAAGTAAATACAAACTTTATTTCAATTAACACAACTTCAATAATATCCTTCAAACCCACGGGGTGAAGGAAAGGGGGTTGAAAACCTCTACATATTTCATACACGCTTCAAAAAAACTTCCATTAACCCATAATTAAGTTATATCATTTGATACGCTAATATTGAAAAACTTTTTAATTTACTTGTCAATTCAACAACTCCATCTAAAAACACAGAGTAATCCTTTAACAGTAATATAACACGCAAAGTAACAGTCGCCAACGCGAAAAAAGGTATCAACATTAACGTTATCCACCTGTTAATTAAGTAAAATCGTCAATTCCTTCAAAAAAATTCTAGAGCTAAATTTCCCTTACCTTTTAATCCTGTCCTTAAAACCAAAAAATCCTTCAAAATCGCTAAATACCTCAAATAATAGCTTCCCACGATAGGTATGCCTTTATACATAAGCTTAATACAAATCCAACTATAAGACTTTACTCTTTGGCTAGGCGATTAAAAATTACTCCTATTATCGTAACTCGAAGGTTCTATGACCCAAGTTAACGGCAGAAAAAATATCAACGACTGGAACAACTATGGAGACCTCCCCTCCCAACCAGTCAAAATAGTAAATATTAATTACAAATTCCTTACAAACTTCGCAAAAATATGGTAAACGTGGAGACATATTATGGAAGGTACTACAACCTCCTCAACACGAAAATAATACCCTTTTTGAACATTTTTAAGTAAAGAAAGATTTACCCTTCTAATTTTCACTCACTATTTCCTAAAGTTCTTATAGATTACGCATAACACTATTACCTAACCTATATAATACGAACAAAAACCTTTCGTGAGATTAATAACAATATGAACAGCCACTTTGAATACGAAGTCCTCCTATCCCAATACCACACGTATTGGGCTACGATAAAGTGGACGAAGATGATAGCCAAAAATAAGGAAAAATAAACACCAATGAATATACTTAACCAAATACTGAACAAATTAATGTCATATTAACAAGTAATAGGAAAAGCGTATACTAGTGAAAACATGTTTCGTAAACGAATATGGGCCGTAATTACGGGTGTAAACAAGTTTAAATACAACTTACAACGCCCAAATACTACCTTTAAAGTCTTATTTAACCAATTGAGGTCCTTTCTAACGATCTTAATAACACGAATATCAAACTAGTTTAATATATACTTCCAAACTCATAACTTCCGCAAAGTGAACAAAAAAACCGCGTACTAATACATTATGTCCATCGTAAAAAAAAACGATCATAATGCTTAAAATCTGGTTCAAAACCTTCGGACTGAAAGCCACAAACACACTAACACTAACAAAAAAAACTCAAACAGACCTACTAATCGCAAAAACTATCATTATAATAATGACGAAAATGATTTAATTTATAATAAGTCCGATCAATATTTAACTCGCTACCCTCCAGATTAATACTTTAAATGATACACGAAATACTATATGTGGTACCCTACTACCCCGAAGAAAAATTAATTTAATCATATCATAGACTAAGAAGGCGAAAAAGATATTGACGGTGACGATATACCTAATCAAATCATGTAATATAAAAATGCTACTTCAACGCAGCCCAATAATTAGCCGCCTACGCTTTCCTATACCTTTGAAGTGGCGAAAACCCCTATCTTTACCCTAGCTAAATCCTTAACACATTATATACCTTCAACCTTCGCAACTGCTACGCAAACCACACGCTTCAAGGTATCATATTAAATACAAAAATAACAAAGTACTTTACAGAAACTTATCTGCAATATATAACATTATGATGGAAAATGACTAATACTACGGAGATTAATTGTCAAAATACCGATAATGCCAAAGTTTGATTCGGTCTAGGAAAATAACTATCGTTACTAAAAACAACGGTTATTTAAACTATTATTAGGTTTATTGCATTCTATATCCGCGAATCATCTATCTTTTTCCTTCTTTACTTGAAAGAAATCAAGACCTTCGGCATTAACATCAATGTGAATACTAATAAGTTGATTAAAACTAGATAAAGGTTCCATTCCACCTCTAAGTAAGGTCAGTAATGTATTTATATTTAAAGTCTGAAAGAAACTATATTGAATCTTACAAAATGATAAATATATTCATCATACCAGCACTTGAATTACATAACTATCTACGGGTTATACAAAGTCTTTAAGTTCGCAAGGAATAAAAACTTGGAATCTTCTGCTCTAAAGACTATTAAAAAACGCTGCTACCATTGCCAAACGTATACATAAGCCCCCTGAAAATTCAGGTTTAACCTAAAAAAACAACAAAAACTTTTATTGCAACATCTTTACTAATATATTTTAGTTAAATAAGAAGCCTATTTTTCAATTTATTTACTCCGCAAACTCTCTTCATAAAGCTAAGTGTTTGAAATTCTTATCAGCTAAAAATACGTGTAAAACGTTAGAAAAATTATAAATTGACACGTACTTAAGCCTACCTAATGTCTTTTTCCACAATATCAATACCAATTTTTCGATGGCTGAGTTTTAAACTGATATCAAAATGAAGGAAATTCAGTATAAACAGGTGCTTATTAAGACCTACTAAAGCATTTTGAAGGTCAAAAAGGTATACGCGTTACTCTACAATGCGTACAATATCTTTGCGCTAAATATTGAAAGCTTTACAAATCAGGAAACGCACATTCAAATAGCAACAAAGGGCTTAAATAATACTATAGGACCTAACTGTCTAGTACCAACGCTGTTTGTTTTTGAAACGTACCTATTGTTGACAAGAAAATCTATGCTATTAGAAATTTCCTAGAAGAAAGCTGTAGCCTATGGTAAAACATTAAAGCAACAGTGAAAGGAATCGGCATAACGTTAAGTTAATAATGCACTCAATACCAGAAATAACTCCACGATGATCGAGATACTTATTTTACCGTTACAAAGTAAAGTTTTTGTATAGCGGGAGCTGGGTAAATAGGATAGTCCATATAAAATTTTAAGTATCACCAACTCTAGAGTAATTATTGAAATTTGTAATAACCTGGCAACGTTTTGCATATCCCAAGTTAAGCCCTATATCAAGGCGAATTACTATAGCGATAAAAAACCTCCAGGTTCAACTAATGAGCTAATACCACCCTCCTTCTTCAGTTATCAATAAACTAATAGAATGTTACCAACATAGACGACTAATAAAAAGAAGGAATGTTAAAGATGAAAAATAAATACCGAGCCGAATTTACAATATTTCTAGGGTTAATGGAGAAAAAATAACTATGAAAAACTTCAAAAAAACCTTTTAGAAAAATCGATAAAGTCGAGAGTAACAAACTTCTAACTTAAGGAATTGTATAATTCGTACCTCAAGCCGACTTTGATCTTCAAAACTTGAATATAATGATTTTTAAGTCGAAAATTATTCAGTAAATCGAGGGTAACACCACAAGGCAACCGTACGAAAAGTCATTTTTAATCGTTTAAGGATACAGAAATGAAATTAAGAACTAAATCTTTACGTAATCGCAAACGATTTAAGAAATCGGATAAAATTTCATGATTGTTTTAATAACGAATTTTCTAGTGAAAACTAGAAGGAAGTTCACCCTTAATGACCGCAATGCAACGCAAATATATACTTAATGAATGACCAATATATAGCGGATCATATTACTAAAACTACCACAGGAATTACGTTCTAAATATCCTCCGGAAACGGTAATACGATATATTAAACCAATATATGAATTATCTAAACCCAACGTTTAATAATTCATTACCTATTAATCGTAATTTAAGTTACGGTTAAACATAAAGTCTTTAACCTACAACTAATGCTTATTAGTAAAACAGAATTTTTTTTAGCTCAATAACAATATATATCAACGATGGGCTTTTCGTTAGAACTGCTAATTTGAAGTCATGGAAATGGTAAATAATCAAAAAATGAAAGTTTTGAAATTATAAGCTGATTATAACTTTGAATAGGAGTAATTAACTTAACTTTAACGAATTTTTAATCCGTATGTTTAATATCAATACTTTCCCTAGTTTTAGTCAAAAGTTCCAAATTGTTGACCAGGCAATGATTGACAAAATAAATTTAACTAGGGCTTAACGGTACTTTCAATAACACGCTTGAAGAAATTACATTACTATTATATACTAACTGAAACCCTACTACGGTTTATCAATTACGGCATAAATACAAAACCCATTAAATAAATATTTGAACCAGTTAGACGAAAGGATATAATAGTAAATATAAAACCTACACAAAGAGATTGATATAATCCTGATTGATATATTGAGTGCCAAGTTAAAAATCTTCACGAACGGCATTTTTACAAAAAATATAAACCTATCATGAAAAATCGATCTTTTAATAACCCTCGTTAATAAAAACAAAAAAAGGAACTAGTTTATCATCGTCGGAAACCTTATCCATTAAACCTTTATCAAATACAAAAGGATTATTAAAAATATACTAACTTCAAAGGTCCACAGAATAATATCCAGCTTCTTTATAAACATAATATTATAAAACAACACTGAAAGCCGTCAACAGGTAACTGTGTATTCCATCTATCCAGATAATAATCTATATAGACTCGAAAATCCTGTTTAAAGACCTCTTAAAGCTCGGAACCACCAACCAAAAAAGCCTAATAATCGACGTAATAACACTCTGTAAAGCCTGTAGGAACAGATAATTTAAAGAATTGAAATGAATTAATAGCAAAGACAATCCCAAAAATGCTGTAACAAAAACTTCTATAAATAAATCCTTCGAAAGGTGTATAAATAACAATAAGCTAACTATACGCATCGAGAGCTACATTAAAAGGTTACCTATCAAATTCAAGTCACGTACCAGTAAACAAGGATATTTTGGAAAACAGAAAGACAACTAGGGGATTAAAGTCGACTATAGGGATTGATTTGCTAACGCGGATGAAGTCAAAGCTTTTACAAATCTATAACGAAAAACTTATTTACGAAAATAGATATAGTAGAAAATTTGACCCGTGAGGAGAATAAAAGCAATTGGGTTCTATTTGACTGTAAAACTAGCATAGATCTGGCCAGTTGACGAGCACATTATTCAGTGATAACCAGAAGTAATTAATCGACTACACTTATATACGTGCATAAAACAACAAACTGTTAGTGTTGAAAAAATCATATTTACAATACAATAAATCAACTTTACTTAATATAACGTTTACTATACTGACTGCAAGTTTTGTGTATTATTTTGTAAGTTCACTGTATTGACTGAAAGTTAAGTATAGTATACGCTCACTTTACACTAAGGTACAAGTCAAGACATTGTTTATAAAAATTACAGTGTAGACTGGCTAGCGGTCTGCCAGACCTAAAACAATACATCCACCACTTGACTACTGCAATACTACTGTTACTTCGACCACGCCTCAAATCGATGACGTTGTAACATCTAAAGCCCTACCAACATATATCATTAATAATCGATTGATGAATGTAAGTTTAGAGAACTAATAATACCTTCTTAACTAATTCATTCTGGGATAATATTGGTCCAAACTTATAAAGTTAATGAATACTATACAAATTGTATATAAATAGACTCTGATAGTAAGCCTTATATTGTTCCATGAAATAGTACCAACAATTATGAAATTTTCAAATATTATATAGATTAAAAGTAGGTTTTCAACATAATATAAAGAGTATTAATATAGATAATGATACAGATAGTACATATAAGAAATAGATATAAGGTTAGAGCCTTATACTACGAAACCTTAAAAGAAGTACATAACTTGAAATAAAATACTTATACTTTACTTTCATACATACAATACCCCCCCAAAAAATCTTCTTCATGCATCCCCTTTAATACTATATTATTATGAACCGATATACATCATTTACTATTTATATCGATACTTACGACCTAACCAACAGTATATAAGTGAAATATTGAAACTGAATGATTCAATTTAGTTATATAAATAAATAGTAAAAATATAAAGTAAATTGTCAAGTTTGTCAAGTTTTACCTGCAACAATGGCTTTATGATAAGGATTAAAATTTATAATCCCTTGTAATTTATGAGGAATTTCGTTTGTGATAATATTATGGACTTAAGCTACTAGCTATTAAGCTAATAAGTTACGTGGCTGTGCACGTAACGGAATGTATATGCAGCGTTCAGCCCAGGAATAGGTTGAAGTTGTTATGTAGGATTGGCAGTATACGGTCCGGGTGCGGTCCAGGCGTGGTTTGTAGACTTTACGGGAAAGGGAACGTTACTGACCATGCACATAAGTCCTGAACAAAGGACCACTGCAAAGCTCTCTATTTTTCTTTAGTACCTTAATTGTTAAAAATATTTGGCACCTACTTACCTTACCTTCATAGTTTGAACCTTATCATTCAATAATTTTGTACAAATCTTATTTTATATACATATGTATGATTTTCAATTATAAGATAGAAAATTTTTAATTTTCACTATAATCATTTCGATTTTCCTTGGTCAACACTATAATATTCATCGTTAAATTTTTCGATGTTTTTCTATATATTTCTTCTATTGGAATAGTAGTCTTTTCAATGTAGTAGGTCAACTTTACTTTTCGTAAAGTTGACTATACTGAATGCAAGTTTTTTTTTTTTTTTTTTTTTTATGCGGGACTACTGTATTGGCTGTAAAGCAAGTACAGTTTGCGCCTATATGATACTAGGGTAGGGTCAAGCAATTGGCCATACAAATTACTATGCAGACCGGCTAGCGGTCTACTAAACCTAGAACAATACATCCACTACTTGACTATTACAATACTACTATTACTTCAACTAATCGAATAGACAACGTTACAATATCTAAAGCCCTACTAATACTGATTAGTGCTGAGTAAGTTAAGCACCGATTGACTAAGTAGAAGAAAAAGTTACTTTCTGGTTGTTACGTTTTACGTTATCGTTAGGATATAGGAAAGATTTTTACGAAGTGCCTTTAACACTGTGTCATTTTTTATGGCAGTACGTAACAAAAACCTTTGGACTGCGCCAGTCTTTACGGCAAACCAAAGATATCGACGGTATCGCTATCGAAAGAACCAATAAATCTTTACCAAAAATCATTTTTAAAAAGCGTTGTGATTGACTGTTAAAAGTATTAAATCGATAAGTTTGAAAACAGCTAAGTTAGTACCACTACAAGTAATATTACTATAAAAACGACTAAATCTCATGGTCTATAACTTTCAACATTTTCCTTTTAACAATAATAGCAAACGATTTTCGATCTTACCCATTATACCAAACTTTTACCCCTACTTTACTCTTTTTACTTTCTCTACGCCAACTTAATTGTTAAGATTGCTGATTTGAGCGAAAACACTAAGTTACATTAATAAAGCCACGTTACGCGAATTTACGCTAAGTCACCAAATTCTCACACGATAAAACACCAAGTCTTTATACCCAAGATCACTAAGTTCCTCGCCTTACACGTCCTATATAAGTCAAAACGTTAAAATAGTTAACTTCAGTGTTTACTTTAAGGCTATTACCGAACTTATTAGCAAAGAAACAATTAAGGCTTTCGGGCAACTTTGCGTAAAATATTATAATCACGGACTTTAGGGATAAGATATTAATAAAAACTTAATTGAAAAACATTTAATTAATTTCTTCGACTGTTATATCATCGACTACGATAAAGGTGAAAACCTTAACCACGGTAATAATGCTTCTTACAAATACCGTAAGTTTTTCGATGACTGGACAATTAATATATGGAAAAGGGTTTAAAAAGATATTAAATTAAAGTTAAAAGAAACACTAAAAAAAATGAGGTATTTACATCCTAGAAAAGAACTCTACTAATCTAGCAAAGAACCTATTTAATCTAGCCTAACTTGAGAAATGCCCTTAAAACCCATAATTTCAAGGAAAAAAATCCAAAGAAATTTAACAGCTTTATATGCGATCTAGGGGGCTACCCTTTTACCCCTGGTTAAGTTAAACCTTATTATACATTAATGATAATAAACTTGTTAACCTGTTTAGTAATTCAGCACTTTTATATAATAATGTAGAGTATGCCTTTAGCGGCAAAAGGGCGCGTAAAACAAGAGCCGTTAATACACCTAAAGGGATTGATGTCGGCACCTTACACCAGTTAATTAAATCAGATAGTTAAGTTCCTTAAAACCTTTAAGCCTTTTTCACCCAAAAAACTTTAATTTTAATCGCTAATTTCCCCAAAAATCTTCCTATAGCAAGTTTACATATATGCGCGAGCCTACTGTAAAACTTTGCCCCTCTGGCTAAGCGACCTGTAATTAACCTTAACAGTATGCCTTAACGTCTGTAAGTCTTAAACTTCCAGGAAATATTATTAATAAATACTGGGATAACTACTATGACCTGCCCCTAAGACTTGTCAAAAAAGTTAATATTAAGGGTACATGCATTACTTCACCAAATATATAATATCCTTTCGTTAGAGATTAAATACTTTACGGATCAGGAGGCACGCTTTCAGATAGCGGTAAATATCCTGAATAATACTGTAACCTTCAATAGCCTAGTGCCAACACTGTTGGTCTTGAAAACGTACTTACGCCTAATAAGTAGATATCCGCTATCGACAAGTACTCAAAAGCGACTGGTAGCTTACAGTAAAACTTTAAAAAATTGCCTGAGGAATTGGCACACCACCAGGTTAATAATGTTCTTAAAATCAAAAACGGTCCTATAACAATCGACGTACTTGATTTGCCGTTGTAAAGTCAAGTTCTTATGTGGCGGGAGCCGGGAAAATGTAAGAGTCTACATAGAACCTTTAGTATCGCTAAATCCAAGGTAATTATCAAAATTATTAACTGTTTTATATCTTTTTGAACCACACATGTTAAGCATTACATTAAGGTTACTGATGATAAAAATCCTTAAGCTAAATAACCGAGTTAATACGAACCTCCTCAACCCATTATCGACAAGCCGATAAAACGCCGCCGGTGTAAACGACCTGAGAAGAAAAGAAACATTAAAGTGGAAGAATATATACTAGGTTGTATCTATAATATTACTTGGGTAAATGGGAGAGAAAAGAATAAAGAAAACTTAGTACTAAAGCTTCGAATATAAGGTATTATTAAGACTTTCGGAAAAAAATTAAAGAAAGATATAAAGTTGAGATTAACGGCCTACTAATTAGAGAAGTAATACAATTCGTATCAAAGGCCGACTTTAACCTCTAAAATCCAAATATTACGATTTTTAAATCGAGGATTATTCATGAGGTTAAAGGTAAAACTATAGGATAGCTATACGAAAAATCAAGCTTAATCGCTTAAGGATACGGTAATAAAAGTAAAGACTAAATATTTATATGATCGCTAACAATTTAAAATATTAGTTAAAGTTTGGTAGTCGCTTTAGTAGTAAATTTGCTAACTAAGACTAAAGTCAATTTTACGTTTAATAGCTGGAACATAATGTAAACTTATACGTAATTAGCAATAGATTCATAATAGATCATATTATTGGAATTACTATAGCAATTACAGCCTATCTACCCTTCAAAAACGGTAATACGATATATGAAACCTTTGTACGAATCAATGGAAGTAAACTTTTACTGATTCCTAACTTACTAGTCGCACTTTAAATTATAGTTAGGTATCAAATCTTTAATACTTAACCTGAACTTACTAATAAGTTAATAGAAGGACTTCGGTATAGTAGGTATGTAAATTAACGATAACCTTTTCGTTGGAAGAACTAACTTTATAGTATCGAAACAACAAGTGATTAAAAACTCTAAGTTTTGGAATTATAAGCCGGTTATAACGCTAGTAAAAGATAATAAACTTGACTTTACCGGATCGTTAATCCGTATACTTAATGTTAACGCCGGCCTTAACTTTCGCTAAACGGGTCAAGGCACTAACTTAACTATAATGGATAAGACTAATGTGACCAAAGTCTAACATGACCTAAAATAACGTGTCCGTAACAGTTATATTGCCATTTTATGCCAAACTGAGGTATTTTACGACCTTTCCATCGCCTTATAAATACAAAATACAATAGGCAACGAATTTAACCGGCTTAATAATAAAATTAAATAGCAAATACAAAATCCGAACCGAAGGATTTATATAGTCCCAATCGACTTATCGAAGGCTAAGTTAATAATCTTTACGGACAGGTTTTTTTAACAAATAACACCGACTTATCTTCACAAATCGACTTCCTAATAGCTTTTGTTAAAAAAAATAAGTTGGAAAACTAATTTATTACCATCACCAGCCTAATACACTAAGCCTTTGTAAAGTGTAAAAGAATTACACGAAGCGTATTAACTTTGAAGGTCTACGGTATAATACTAGGCTTTAATATAAGTATAGAACTTTCAAAAATCCATAATTTTATTACAAAAATAATTCAAAATTCCTCATATCCTGGTGATAATTTATACCGACTCGAAAAGATTATTGAAATACCTTTCTAAACTCGGAACTACCAGCAAAAAACGCCTGATAATCGATTTAATAACACCCTGCGAAGCCTATAAAATGAGGGAAATTAAGGAATTGCATTGGATTAACGGCAAAGACAATCCTACTAATGCTGTAACGAAAACGTCGCCGAACAAGGCCCTTAAAAAATTTGTAGACAGCAATAGGCTAACCAAACACATCAAGGGCTACATTAATAGTCTCCCTATCAAATCCAAATATGTGGCAGCGGTTATTAATATACTAGCGAATGAAAAGACTACTAGAAGATTAACAATGTAACTTATTTGATTAATACAGCTAAAGTTAAGGATTATATGGGTTTGTAACGAAAAAAACTTTTTATAGGTTTCGATAAAGTCGGATCTCAAAGCCGTAGGGTAATGAATGACAATTAAGGTTAATTTAAAGACAAATAAGTGTAATCAAATACGGGGCTTAATTGAAATTGACATGTATCTAGCCAATTAACAAGGTCGTAGTTCAACGCTTGCTAGAAAAGATTAGTGAACTACACTAGCATGCGCGTATAAACTAAAAAGCCGCTAGTATTGGAATAGTAGTATTTTTAATATAGTAGGTTAACGTTACTTATTGTAAAGTTGACTTAAATAATTGCAAGTTTAGTGTATTTTTTATATAGGCTTACTATATTAGCTGCAAACTAAGTACAATATACGCTTACTTCACATTAGTGCACGGGTCAAGCAATTGGCTATACAAATTACTGTACAGGCTGGCTAGTGGTTTGCCAAACCTAGAACAATACCTCCACCACTTGACTACTGCAATATTACCGTTACTTCGACCAATCGAATTGACGAAATTGTAACGTCTAAAGCTCTACCCACATCCCCTTTGATTTCCTCTTTCAACGATAATTTTACAGCAGTTCTTACGTAATTTACTGTGTAAATGTACGGCTTCATATCAATGAAAAATGATTTGCTATACGCCAAAAATTAACGCTTCAAACTAAAAACATTTGTTATATATCCAAATACAACGCATCTTTCTATTCATAACTCAAAGAATTTTATCAGTAGATTGTATAGGTATTTTCAATGTATGTAGTGATTTTTGTACTAACCTAGGGGGTCAAGGTTAGTGTAATTGACTAAGGATCTATGTAAGTGGTGGTCTATGCTCAATTGTAAATACCTAGTCTTTCTTGTTTGTTTAGCACTGCAGGCCAAACTTAGACTTCTTCTCTTATACATTCTTACCATCAATACAATCAACACTATTGACTTTCTATCAATACTAACCACTACATTTGTTGTTCCATTGCTCTGTTGGTTTTTAACCCCATCTATTGGTCTCTAACTCTTGAGCTTTCTAACAGGGATGTAAATGGTAAAATTGTTAGAAAAGAGGTAATTATAGTGCAGTAGGTCAACTTTACTTATAGTAAAGTTAATTATACTGACTGAAAGTTGAGTGTATTATTTGTGGGCCTACTGTATTAGTCGCAAGTTAAGTGCAGTATACGACCACTTCATACTAGGGCATGGGCCAATCAATTGACTATATAAATTATTGTGCAGACCGGCTACTAGTCTGACAAACCTAGAAAAATACATCTACTACTTGATCACGAAATACTACTGTTACTTCAACCAATCGAATCGATAATGTTGCAACTTCTAAAGGCTTATCAGATAAGCCTACCAACACTATTCAGTGCTTATTACGTTCAGCACAGATAAGCTAAGTAAAGAAATAAACTACTTTTCGGTTACGCTTGACGTCAATGAAGGCGGCTAGAGAAAGAAAAGATTCTTGCAAAGGGCCTTTATTAGTACTTCGTCAGTTTATAACGGCAAAAAAACAGAGAAGACTTTTGGATTTCGTTAGTTTATAACGGGAATTTTGAAGTAAGCGACGGTATTGTCACTTGAAAACACCAAGAAATTTTTACGGATTTTTTTCAAATAGCGTTGAGATTGACTGCTAAAAGTCTTAAACGACAAGTTAGTAAACAGTTAAGTTAGTACTACAGTGGGTACTACTATTATAAAAACAATTAAGTCTTATGGCCTATGAAATTTAACCTTCGACCTCCACTACTAATAATAAACAACCTCTGACTTTGCCTTTTATACCAAATCTTTACCCATACTTTATCATTGTTTCTCACATTGAGCCAATTTCATCGTTAAGATCTCTGCTTCAAGCTAAAGCACCGAAAATTGCCAATTTATGCCAAGAAAGCTACGTCATACAACTTTACTCTAAGTTGCCAAATCCTTATGCTACCAAGCCAAATTCAAACCACGTTAAACCACCAAGTCTTTCGCCAGCCAGAACTTTAAAATGGCACCTAATCAAAAGCGGATGGAGGCAATTGAAACCTTCGAATCTCTCTTTTCAAGGTATTACAATAATGAGCTTTAGGGGTTAAATGTAGACGAAGACTCAACGAAAAACCACCTAGTTAATTTCATTGGCAATCACATTATCAATCAAAATAGTGATAAAGAACTTAACCGTAACTACCGCGCCTTTCGCAAGTATCGTAACCTTTTTGATAATTAGACTGTGAATATTTAGAAGGCAATTCAAAAAGGGTTTAAGTCGAGGCTGAAGTTGAAACTTAAATGACGAGGAGTTTACGTGCCAATAAAAGGTGCTTTAAAGCTATCATGAACTCTTTTTAACCTATATCAACTTAAGAAATACCCTTGAGACTCACAAGCTAATGGAAAGGGTGCTAAATACTATTAACACTCTTATATGCGTTGTAGAAAACCTCTACTTTTCCTCCAGTTAAGTTAAGCCTCGTTATGCGCTAACGATAAGAAACCTGTTAATCTACTTAGCAGTCCAACACCTCCACATAATAACGCAAAGTACGGCCTTAACAGCGGCAAGACGCGTAAAGCAACAGCTGTCAACGCGGCAAAATATAATAACGTCAGAGTCATACAGTCAATTAAGTAAGATCAATAAGTCCCTTCAAACCTCTCCAATAGCACAGTCTCTATTACCTCTTATCTCTTCGCTCAAAATCGCCAAACCCTTTGGAAAAAATCTACGACAGATACGTTTACACGCATAAGCATACCATAGGTTCTACTACAAAACTTTACCACTAGGGATAAGCGACTAACATTTACCTTTAACGCAATTTGGAGGCTTCAAGACTTAAATTATCAGAAAATACCAACTGAAATTGGTACGACTATCGCGACTTTCTTCAAAACCTATCAAAATAGTAAATATTAATTACAAGGTTTTTACGAACTTCGCCAGAATTTAAAGTAACATAGAAAAGAATAACAGAAATCCTTACAACCTTTTTGATACGAAAATAATACTCCTTTTCAATATTTGAAAGTAAATGGAGGTTTTTCTTTATGGTTTTCACTCAATATTCCCTGAAATCCTCACAAATCACGCCAAAGACTACTAATTAACCTTTTTAATACGAGTAATAGCCTTTAGGAAGATCTACGATAACATAAAAAGATACTTCAAATATGATATCCACCTTACTCAATATTATACGGATTAGGCTACCACGAAATAAACCATGATAATCGCGAAAGAAAGAAGAGGAAATACCGATAAATATATCAAATCAAATTTTTAACAAGCTATACTAACAAGCGATAGGGAAAGACCACACTAGAAAGGTCACGCTTTTCTAATAGGTACAAGAAGCCGTTACGAGCGTTAAAGAATACAAATATGCCTTATAACGCTTAGATATTACCCATGAAGGTTTTTTTTAACTAATTACATTCCTTACTTACGACTGTAATAACGCGTATACTAAACTAGCTTGGTATATACTCTCAAACTAATAACATCCAAAATATAAATGAAGAGAATCGCTTTATAGTATAAAACATCGATCGTAGATACGGGCAGCCTCAACATTTAAAATCTGACCCAATACCTTCGAATTGAACGATACAAACCAACTAACGCCAACGAATGTAGGATTTAAGCGGACTTGTTAACTGTAAAAAATATCCTCGTAATTGTATTAAAGGAGCTTAAATTAGTAAGAAATCCGGACATTAGTTCATTCACTATCCTCTAGCTAAACGTTACAAGTAATAGGAGATATATTAAATTTAGTACGCTATTGCTTTTAGATAAAATTTATTCGATCGCATCGTAAACTACAAGAATAAAGTACAATCTAACGATAAAGATACACCCAAACGGGTCACATGACATAATCATATCACTTCTAACGCGGTCTAATAATTAGCTAACTACACCTTCCCATACTACTTAAGTAGCGAAAATCTTTACCTTTATTCTAACCAAGCTCTTGACTCTTTATATACCTTTAACCTGTGTGATTATTATACAAACTACACGTTTTAAAGTATTATATTAAACGCAGAGGTAATAAAGTACCCAATAAAAGACTATTCACAATTTGTGGTATTACGGAGGGACAGAATTACTATTACCGAAATTGATAGTTAAAATACCAAAAAAACTAAAGTTTACTTAAAACTAAACGAATAATTATCGTTACGAAGGACAACTATAATTTAAATTATTGGTAAGTTCATTACGTTTTATATTTTCCAATCCTCTACCCCTTTCTTCTTTCCTTAAAAAACATTCAAACCCTCGATGTTAACGTTAATTTTTACACCAACAAGTTGGTTAAAAACGGCTAAAGTTTTCTCTCGCCTTTGAATACAGTTAAGTGTAGATTTATCTTCAAAGCCTGAAGTCATCGGTATTAAATCTAACAAAGTTGGAGATATGTTAAGTATATCAGCGTTTTAATTATCAAGCCGTTAATAGGTTGTTTAAAGTTCAAAAATTCTCAGGCAATCAAAATATATAATATTTGTTTAAAAAGTAATCTAAAAGTTTTTCTATTGATGCCAAATACATAATTAATTCCCCTCAAGATTTTAATTGATATGAAAAGACGATAAAGACTTCAATTACAAGTTTTCTATTAATATATTTTACCTAGATAATAAACCTATCTTTTATATTATTGAATCCGTATCCTCTTTTTACAAAGCTGTGTTTTCACAATCACTATTAACAAAAGATACGTAGAAAACATCTAAAATACTGTAAATTAACGCGTATTTAGGCCCACATAACTTCGTCCTTTACGATATTAGTACTAAATATATAAAGGTGATGTTTCAGATAAACACTAAAATAATAAGGATCCAGTTTAAAAAGATACCTATAAAGACTTACTAAAATATTGAAAAGATTGAAAAGATACACATGTTACTTCTCCAAATATATAATATATTTACGTTGAAGATTCAAAGCTTTACATATTAGAAGATTCGCCTTGAAATATCGATAAAAGGCTTAAACGATACTATTGGCTCTAACGGCGTAATGCAAATGCTACTTGTTTTTAAAAAGTACCTATGTCCAACAAACTAATCTTCTATATTAACAAATACCTAAAATAAAACTATAGCCTACATCAAGGCAATAAAAGAGTTATAGAAAGAATTGGTCCATCTTTAAGTTAATAACGTCCTTAACACCAGAAACAGCCCTACAATAATCGACGTGTTTGCTTTGCCGTTACAAAATAGAGTCCTTCTATGGCAGAAGTTAGGCAAATAAGATGGCCTATATAAAACCTTAAGTATTATAAAATTTGAAGTAATTATTAAAACTGTTAACGGTTTTGCGACGTTTCGCATCATCTATGTTAAGCCTTATATTACAACGACTAAAGATAAAGACCTTAAAGCAAAATGACTAAACTAACACGATCCTTTTTTCAACTATTATTGATAAACCAAAAAAACGCTGTTGATGTGGATAACTATCGAAGAAGAGAGACGTTAAAGAGGAGGAATATTTACTAGGTTAAATTTATAATATTTCTTAGGTAAGTAAAACAAAAAAAATGACGAAAACTTTGTATTAAAGTTCCAGTTATAAGGTATCATTAAAACCTCCGAGAAACCCTTCAAAGAGAATAATAAATTCGAAATTAATGGCTTCCTCATTCGAGGAGTTATATGATTCGTACCTAAAACCGACTTTAACCTTTGAAACCTAAATGTAATAATTTTAATGTCGATAATTATATACGAAATTACGGGTCATACTACGGGACGGCTCTATGAAAATTTACGCCTAATCGCTTAAAAGTACGATAATAAAGGTAAAGATTAGATCCTTACATAGTCGCTAATAATTTTAAAAATCAAATAATGTTTAATAGTCACTTTGATTGCAAGTTTACCAACCAAAACTTGATGTAAGTTTAAACTTAATAGCCAGGACACAACATAAGCGTATACGTAATTAGTAACCGATTTATGACGAGTTGTTTTATTAAAATTATCATAAGAATTGCGTGTTACTTACCATCTAGAAACGGTAATACGGTGTTTCAAGCTATTGTGCGGATGAGTTGAAGTAGGCGTCTATTAGCTCTTTACCTATTCATCGTACTTTGAATTACGATTCGGCATAAAAATATTCAATTTACGACTTATAATTTTGAATAACTAAAAAAAAGAATTTGGCTTCATAAGTATATAGACTAACAATACATTGTTTCCTTGAAACTACTAACTTTATAACATCGAAAAAATAAGCGATTAAAAACTTTAAGTTTCAAGATTACAAACCGGTTACAACTTTGGTACAAGGTAACTAATTTGATTGTAACGGATCGTTAATCCGTATGTTTAATGTTAAAACTAGTTTTAGCTTTCGATTAAAGAGTTAGGGCGGTAATTTAGCTACAATTAATAAGATTACCGCAAATAGGACTTAACGATACTTGGAATACCGAGCCCATAGTAGTTATATTATTATCTCCCATTAACCGAAAGCTTTTTACAACCTATCAATTACGGAATAGGGGTATAATGTAATAGGTAAATACTTTAATCTATTTAATACAAGGCTTGAATAACAAATGCGAAACTTAAACTAAGGTATTAAAATAGTTTTAATGAAGTTATCGAAGGCTAAATTAATAATTTTCACGGCCGGTATCTTTATCAATAACACTGACATATCCTTAAAATCAGCTTTTAAATAAGCTTTATTAAGAAACATAGACGGTAAAACCAGTTTAACATTATTAGCATCCTAATTTACTAGATGTTCATTCAATGTAAAAAGATTATATGAAGCGTATTAGCTTTAAAGGTTAATAATATAATAATTGGCTTTAACACAGGTATAACTTTTTGGAAAACTCTTAACTTTATTACCAGGCAACTGAAAACTCTTTTCATTTCGGTAGTAATTTCTACCAACTCGAGAAACCTATCCAAATACCCTTGAAAGCTCGGAACTACCAGTGAAAAACACCTGATAATCGATGTAATAGCACTTCGTAAAGCTTACGAAGGTAGGAAAATAGAGGGGTTTCGATAAATCGATGGGAACAACAATCCTACTAACGTTATAATAAAGTTATTGCTAAACAAGTCCTTTAAGATGTTTGTAAATAGCAATAGGCTAACTATATATATATCGAAAGCTACGTTAATAGGTTACCTAGCAAAGCTAAGTTACGTACTAACGACTAGGGATATACTGATAAACTGAAAAATTGTTAATATAATAACGATAACGACGTTTTCTAAGTAATATAATGAAATTAAAGACAGCAATAAGCCAATTAATCTACATAAGTTGACAAGAATTCAAAGGTATCTTAACTTATATTAGTTGAGGTAGGTACTAGTAATAGGGGTAGTACTAGTAGTAATTATGGTGATAGTAGTAGTAATGACTGCAATAGTTCAATTAACCTACGTAGGTTAACTAAAGTAATAGACAACTTATCTTATATGTGTTAAAAAAACTAATAGCGACAGTAGGTAGTACGCGTAAGTCTATAGCAAAAAAAAAAATATTTACGTGTTGATAAAGCCGGGACTCGGAGCCGTAGGGCAATTAAACGTAATTGGAATTAATTTGGGTATGAAAGTCAATTGTAATTGATAGGGGTCTGGCTAGTTTACGAGGATGTAATTTGGTGGTAACCGGAAAAGTTTGGTCAACCATACTGGCGTATGCGTACAAAACAAAAAGCTACTAGTGTTTGAATAATAGTAATCATAGTATAGTAGGTCAACTTTACTTACAGTAAAGTTAACCATACTAACTGTAAGTTAAATGAATTATTTGTGGGCCGACTATATTAGCTGCAAGTTATGTATGGTATACGCTCAATTTACACTAGGGTACATGCTAAATAATTGACCATAAAAATTACTATGTAGACCGGCTAGCGGTTTGCCAAACGTAGAACAATATATCCACCACTGGACCACGCAATACTACTGTTACTTCGACCAATCGAATCGATAACATTGCAACATCTAAAGGCCTATCAAGCCGGCCTACCAACAAAAATAACATATTGTAAAGAATTAAAACAAGAAGAAACATGAAAGGAAACAGGAATACGCTGCAAACAAGTTGAATGTAATTGAGTATACTAAGATAAATTGGCAAATTTAATTTGGATGTAGGGGGCATAACCTCGAATGTGGTAGTACCATTGATTAGGACTAGAAGGACTGCATTGCAAGACAGTCAGCATTAGCTTTGTCATGAACAGGACCAGCCGGTAAGTCCCGTCGTGTGATTTCCGATTGGGTTCAGCGCAGGGCACGGCGTGCACATGGACCGGTGCACGGTACGTACCCGACAGGGGGCTCCCTTGTTATGCCTGTCCTTGTCATGCAACGTCTTAGCCGACCGCCTTTCCCATCCCTCGAGAATCCATACACAGAATCAAAAGGCGGTGTCGCCTTTCCGCCGGCAGATTTTTTGCACGCTCACAAGCCCACAACACCACGGCGACGACAACGGCGACGACGACGGCGACAACGACGCGATTGATGCGAGGCCAATGACTCCTTGCTGCAGGTCTCGAGAAATTCAATTTTCTTTCGAGCATTGACGCCGTCTGCCATGGGCCGCCGACCCAATGTTGTCATCCAGGAGTACTTCCATCGCGGTCCCAAGTTAACGGACAATTCTAACCGGTGAGTGCTCTGGGGCCTCGAAATCGTGGTATCGTGAGGTCTTGGCGGTGGCGCGGTTTTCTGGAGCATTTCTTCCTTCTTTTTCCCGCTGCTTGTCCCTGATCACGCTCTGGTTCTCTCGCTAATGCAAGACACAGCTATCCGCAGACGTGTAAGCTGTGCGGTGAGGAGTTTCCCAAGGGCCGTTTTGATAGCCTGACGACCCACCTCACCAAGCGGTGCACCAAGATCACTCAAAGCCAGCGCATCAACGCATGTCTTGCCCTCAACGGTATCCATGCTTCCCGGGCTCCCAGATCGGTCCAGCCTAGGCAACTGCAGCAAGATCACCATGCCCAGCATGCCCAGCAACAATTCCCCCAGCACCAGGCCCAAATTCCCTTAGATCTCTCTCAGCTGCAGTCTCAGCAGAGCTGGAACTTGACTCCCCTTGAAACTCTGGCTGAGGTTTCCCGCCAGCAGATCTCTCACCTGAACGAGCATGGAGAGCACGGTGACCAGTCCCAGCACGCTATGACAGGGGTAGAGCACATGGCCAGTATCATGAAGTCGGCTGGCTTAGGCGATCAGTACCACGCCCAGGACCACTTTACCTTGAGCAGCCCTCGGTCGGCCGCACGCAACAGCCAGGCCGAAGACAAGCAAGGTCAGTCCGTGACGCAGAGTGGCCGTGGCAGACTGTCCAGTTGGGATATAGCCATGCAGGACCTAACGCCTCTGACAGGCGCTTTGGACACGGAGAGCCAGAGAAATGGTGAGAGCGAGGAGCAGTCGCAAGCTCCGGAGGAACCAGCCCTCGTCTCCGAAGAGCCGCCAAATCTGACCGTGGCAGCCGCGGCGGCGGCTCGGCTGAGTACGGCGACGATGGTGGACCCCAACCTGCTTAACAGTCTCGCAAGCAACTTTGCGGCGAACCATGTAGGCACACTGGGCGATGAACTGGCGCGCGCCGCAGGCTCTGTGGAGCCGACTCATGGGTGCGATGCCGCTTCTATACGTGCCAGCCCTCCAAGCTGCAATTCACCCGAACTTCATTCTCCGATTCTAATGTCGCCATCTGACGCAGCAAGGCTCGTGAACGCCACGCCTACCCATGTTGTACCGCCCCCGGAAGACACTCAGCAAGTCACGGAAGACCATGCTCAACACCCTGCAGACGCTCCATTTGCGAACACACAACAGCTACCATGGGGCCAGTTCACGTACATGGCCACCACGCCCACACTGCCCAAGCCCGATTCTATGCAGCCAATGATGGGCATTCCAACCCGTTCTGTCTTCAGGGTCGACCAGAATGGCGCCAAGGGACGTCATTCTCGTGCGCGCTTCTCAGATACACGCAGGAAGGAGGTCCAAGGCATCAGGAAGATCGGCGCCTGTATCCGCTGCCGGATCCTAAGAAAGACATGCTCCCCAGGCGACCCATGTGACACCTGCCGAAAGGTCCTGACGCCGCGCATTTGGAATACTGGCTGCATCCGAACCAAGTTCACCGACAAGCTGGATCTTTACGGTGCTCGTATCCAAGTTCACCACAGCACCAAGGCTGTTGAGGAAATCACGCGGCGCAAGGATACCAAACATCCTGTTGCGGTACTCGAGGCAACGCATTCGAATCAAGGCATCGCGCTTACCTTCGATGTTCTGCGCGGGATTGAGCCTGGCGAGCAGGTCGACCCCACCCGAAGTGAAGAGTTTCAGACCGTATTTCCCAAGGTTTTGATGGCAGACCCAGCAGCTGATTTGCCCGCGTCGATGCAAGTCTATCTTGACCAAATCCTGCCCGAGTTGGTCCTGAAAGAGGAAGCAACTTTCTCTCGCATCACGCTCGAGATGGCTCTTCAACAGGCCGCCGTCACTGGCAACAAAATCTTGAAGTTGGCTCTCGACTTGTGGGGTTATGTGGAGATCATGGAACGGGAACTCAAGTGGCAATACAGCGTCCAGGCATCGCCCGTCACACAAGAGAGGGCCAGGACAATTACCAAGGAGACCGACCCCGAGCTCTTCAAGATCCTCGGCTTTCAACTGTCAGCCGCGGCAGAGATGAAGGCCGAGACAACAAGCAAGCAGCTCCTTCTTCACATGGGCCGGGACCTTCAGGACGGCCGTACTGCCATAGAGAAGCCTATTTTCTGTGCCATCGTGCTCCTACTCATCAGCGTGGAAAAGTCCACCTGGGCTTTCCTGACCTGGGAACGCATCCCTCAACTCAAAGAGCAATGGCCTCTGCTGAAACAACCAGGCGAATTCACCAGCCAAGGGGATCAACTCGCCGAGCTCTTGCGAATGCTTCTCACCATCCGTAAGGCCCTGCCCAAGATAGTGGTGCGGGAAGAGGACGACGTGCTCATTACTGAGGATCCTGAGTACCGGGAGTACTTTGCACAAATCAACCTCAAAGGTCGGAACCTAGCCCCCTTTGATGTCCACTGCAAGGTGATGCTAAATCCATGTGTAGCTTCCGATGTCGTCCAGCGGCGACTCCACCCTCCGTTCTACGCCACGACCTCGCGATCACTGGAGCTGCGCTACTGTTCGACTATATTCCTGCCTGAATACTTGCTACCTCCCCAAGAGGGTGTTGAAGAACCGGTGCAAGACTCTGAGCCGGCCGCGACTGCTCAAGTAGCCCAAGCGGGTCCTCTGGCGGAGGTCTCGTATGGCGACATTCAGGGCCGCTCGAATGGTCGCGACGGAGCGCCATAGCCTCTCCAAACCACGACAAAAGTGGTTGACGGTGGGAGGACCTTCTTGGTCTCAGCCCATGGCTCGCCGCGCTGATACACAACAGGTATTGGAAGCACAAGGGTTCCTGTGGTCTGCGCCTTGACTGTACTATCTTTCAATCGTGCGCGCCATCGTGCCCGGAGGTCCACTGAAATACCCGGGGCAATGAATACATGTGGTTTCATGGCATAGATAGCGGAGCTTGGTGCTGTGACCAAGTGGTTCATCCGATTCTTTGATCAAGAGGGGCGTGTATGTAAGCTTCACGGCGGCGGGGACGAAGGAATATTTGTCCTCTCTCTCAACAAGGTTAAAAACAGAGAAACCGAAATACTCCGAAGGCACGACACGGCGTCAAAAATCCTGATACTGCTCGTTGATAATAGAGATAGATAGCTCTTCACTTGTTGTCTGTCTCTAGTACATGGACGAGTTGTCCAGGCGTTCTCTCTGACCTTATGTATGGTTAACGCGTGCGACCAGACGACTGGAAGACGAAAGGTGAGCTGCGCCCTGACGGATCCACAGATCAACTAATCCTCTTACAATCTAGGGGACATGGCTGGTAATACCTTGTTCCTAGGGTGGTGGTGGAAGTGTTTAACGTCATACAGTCCTAAGGCCGGCGGAACTATCAGCTAGTATACGCCATCCCGAATTAAAGGGGTTTAAAATGGAACAGGGGTAGCTGGCGAGCCGCACGCTATAAAAGTACAAAAATGTACCAAATTAATTTATCTGTGCCAACTTCTATTTACCCATACGAACTTTCATTTTGACCTATACCAACTTCCGATCTTTTTATTAAGGCGTAAACTAGTATACCTAACGTAAAAGTACTGTTGTAAACTAGAACCTACTTCGTTAACCCAGTGATTTTACAATAGCTATATTGTATACATACGCTTATATTACGTAACTAGTTATATAACTAATGGGTAATAACCACGTAGTATTTTTGTATACTAATAGTTTAATAACAAAAAATTCTTCTTGCGTTGCTTTTCATTAAAGGCTTCAAATTACAATAAACCTTCATTCTACAATAGATGATAAGTTCATCCTTTGATATATAATCATTGATTTCTCTTCACATTTGATAGTATTCTATTTATTTAATAATAACTTCCAACCAACGCAAGATTTTTTAACGCCAAAAACTTTACAATTATACAAAAAACTAATCTTAAACAAGTTCTTAACACGCACCTTTAAACTTCACTTGATGTATTAATCACCTAAAGAAAGTAACTTGGTGTTCGATTTCGTAAAAACTTAAATAATGTGATACTTGTTATATTTTTACGCTTTTAAAATTATATATCGTATGAACGATGCTAAAGAAGCTAATGTTGTTAATGTTGCGAAAATTTTTACCTAACCCGCAATAATATTACAGTTATGTTACCTTTTACTGCAATCCACAACATCAACATCAACAACATCATCAACAACAACAACAACAACAACAACAACAACAACAACAACAACAACAACAACAACAACAACAACAATAATAATAATAATAATAATAATAATAATAATAA
>JASMMZ010000006.1:26450922-26489675 GCA_038502455.1 Anisogramma anomala
TAATAATAATAATAATAATAATAATAATAATAATAATAATAATAATAATAATAATAATAATAATAATAATAATAATAATAATAATAATAATAATATTATTATTATTATTATTATTAATCTTAATATACCACGTACCTTATAATGTAAACATACACCGTTTGCCTAATATAACAAATTCACAAAGATTGAAACTTTTTTTTTTACTTGTAAAACGGTTATAGGCTTGTGTGTGCCTAATTCTTGCCAGGGAACAAGCTCTAATAAACGTGTTACTAACTTCGCTCCAGTTCGCAAACATATACCATATTCGTCTACACTTAAAATATATAGCCATCGCCTATATACTATTTATACCCGCTCCATAGAAAAAACTTCATTTTTTTACTTTTCATCTAAGATTATGAATAGTATCCGACCTTTTGAAATGATAACTACAATTTAATCCCGTTACATATAATCCTCGATTTCCTCTTTTCGATGGTGTTTTAACTGTTTTTAAATATTTATAGTTGAGGATAATATCTTTTAACATTATTCTAAACTTAAGTCTTTGAGCTTTAAAAAATCCCTTAATAAGCGCGTTTATTAATGGTTATAAAGACATCTCCTAAGAGATTTAACCTTCTATTAAAAGCGGTTTATTGAGACGCTACCAACGGAATTTGTTAAACAGGATTACACCATTCAAAAAAGTCTATACATATATAATAGCACAGCGCTGATGTATAAATACGCTTATAGATATGATCCAACAGCTAAAGGTCGTTAATATCACGTTTATATCACTAGTAATCATAACATTCACGGCGTTTAACGAGCGACCTTCCGTCTAAAAAAAGGTGTAATTGCGCGGTTTATGTAAAATACCGATTTTTCGAATAACAACAACCTGCATTTCGAGTTGCTCCCTATTAAGGGCTGCGTAGGATGGTTTAACAACAATAACACCTCAGATTACTCTGCTTTTGACGATAAACTCGACGATTAATTTAATAAATTTCGACGTTAACGAGTTAAGCACGAACTATTTAATGAGTCAATAAAATTCTTCGGTATTGAATTAGTATGTTCCGCTAAGAAGTTTACGATAATACGTAGATAATATAAGAAGTATTTTATTAACATAACTAAAACTATTTCTATAGTTTTCAATGATTAAATTCAATAGTTAAACCAATTATAAAGAATTACTATACATATGGCAGCAACAGTGATAATGACGATCTCAACGCCTTTATATCTATATTTTATATTCATTGCTATAACTTGGATTTAACGTAAACTGTAATCGTTGAACTTACGAATTTAAAATAAGGCGCTGGTAAACGTTTTTATCAATTCTTAAATACTCAAGATTTTTTTTTAGCTGAAGTCGATAATATATCCTCAAATTATATTTCTGAACTTGTTATTTCCACAACAACAAAAAAAATACGAACTATATTGTAATTGACAAATTACTTTTATATATATATACAAAAAAATACAATTATTAGATTACCAAGACTTAACTATTCAATGGCTGGCATAATGACCTTGATACCTAATGTGACTGAAACGAAGACGGCTGGAGTTACACTGTTATTAATAATAACGTTAATTATACATAAAACGAAACTAGTGGAAGCAGGAATAGTAACAACGACGATGGGAAAACTTTCGATCATACATTTACGCACGATAATTAAAAGAATATAACAATAACTAATAGAAATACTTCATAACCCAGTATAAAACAACGTATTATGTAGGCCGACTAAGCTAAACCTTGACATCGTAAGAATTACAGAATATATTGATAGTAAAATATAAATCGTAACCTAATTTGAGTCTGCTCTCTTGATACAATATAATACACGAGCAGTTTTAGTATAAACTTCAATACAAATTTTAGCCTTATCAATACTAATAAATTTATCGATTTTCTTATTTTAAATAAATACAATGAATTTTGAATATAATCGAGTTCAAAATTTAAAAGAGGTATAATTAGATACTATTATTTATCTATTGATAATAAATTATCCTCCCAACATTATAAATATAATATAAAACTTTATTTCTTTTATCAAGTCTTTACTAAATGAAGATTATAAATATCATAACACTATGAGTAAGTAATTTACCTTACAATGAAAATTACTGAATATTTTCAATATATTAAGATGTTTTCAGGAAATTTCAAGGTATATCATTTTTATCTAACTACAACTAATTTGAATGATTTATATAGAAGTTGACCTTAGTAGGTATAAATATCGTATGTTATCCTGTGTTTTCAACTATTTGTAATGAGATGTTTTTTTTGTGATAAATTATAAATGAGATAATACCAAGTAATTTACATCATTGAAATATACGTAATCTTCATAAAAGAAATAAGTATCTATCGCATATAGCAACAAGAGTTTAGATTTAATGTAATGATCACACTAAATACCCGTGAGTATATAGAAGGTATCAGAGGGTTTATGTTATTAAAAAGGTAGCAGAGGTACTGAATGAACAATATAGCAACCGTGCAAGTAATGATCAAAAGCCCTGAGGCTATTCAGAATATACTGAGACTGAATACTTAGATTGACAACTGAAGAGCATAAAGGAAATACTATCTATGTGGTAATGGCCGTGTCCTTATATCCTATGGGCTTTATACCATCTTCAGTACTGAAGCTCACCGGTGCTCACTGAGGCTCACCGGTACTCACTAAGGCTCACCAGTACTCACTGGGACTCACCGGTGCTCACTGAGGCTCACCGGTGCTCACTGAGGCTCACCGAGAGATATTCCCCGCTTGATGTGTTGGACTTCAGGCTCTCGGTAGCTCAGATACATGTTGGCCTGTTTCCTAACCCGCCAACGTACTTGGGTCATAACATTTAAGCAAAATTGACATAACGATAGAAATATTATAATGCTCGATATGATTTTCCGGTCAACTTATAAAAACCAAACTATCATTACCTGACTTATGTCCCTATCCCTCAAAAATATTATTAACATATTATCCTTTTACAGAATATTTATCATTAAAAATAAATTACGAAATATTCCTCAATCACTTCCGTTATGAGTTTTTAAAAACCCAACACCTAACTTACCCTTTTACCGATTAAAATCGAATCATAAAATATATTTTCAAATGATAATTAAAAGCGATCAAAAAAATTTCTTGGATTTTTTTATACCGATTGTAACGGTAACAACTTCTAGGTTTACGAAAGATGATAGCGGAATTATTAGATCAAAATTACGTTTGTATGAATACTTTTTTAACGTTAAACACTCTATTTTTCGTTTAAAATCAAAAGGCGGTTTACAACTTTAAAATAATATACAACAACTTAAAGTTATTATAAGAATTAAATGATATCTACTCCTTAAAAATATAATATTGTTACTAAATAGTTGATAATTGAACTGAATCCGGTTGATATTTATATTGATTGACGAGATTTATTAGATTAAAATTTGAAACACAAGATAACAAACGAAATGAAATGAATGAAAAACATAATAGCCCTTGACAAATCATATAAAAGTAGGTAAATTGAAGAGTTTTAATAGATTTATGATAAGGATGATCCGGTTAATATTATGATAAATGTTATATTCAAAGGTTTTGTGACGTTTGATAAATAGTAACATGGTGATCAATAGTTATATGTTCATGAATAGTGATAAGTTACTAAAGAGTTACAATATAATACGAATTAAAACCTATATGGAAAAACTATTTAATGAGATTAAATTAAGTAACGAAACATAAAACGAACCATAAAAGTAGCCTGGTGAATTGAAAGATTATTAAGTTGTTAATGATACGTATTGAATTAATTAGTACGATTAAGTTATATGCATTTTAAGCGTTTTATGACGAGTTTTATACGGGTTACTTTTTTTCAGTTTACTTTATAAAACCATTTTCCCCAAAAAGCCCACACAGTCCCATTCGTAACATAAGCTGGCACCAGCTAAAGACTGCGATAAACACGCTGCATGGACCGACTAGACCTACAATTTACACGCCTATGGGTCTCTAAACTGTGGGACACCATAAGATCTTGATTTGAAAGATGACGCGGGGTATACACGGTATGTACGCGCTTCCAACGGACACGTATTACAATTCCTCCCACCTGTATCTACAGGATTATTTCGTAGCAGCTAGTGTAACACTTCGTAGTTGGCACGACCTAGTGATGGTAAAATTTAAAAAACACAGTCCGCCAAATTTTTATGATCTTCAAAAAGTTTAAATTCGCTTTACAATACTCTAATGTCTTTTATAAAAGTTTTTTGTTAACTAACTATGTTTCTTATATAAGAGAGGAATAATACAAATACTAAACTCAAATAATATATGCCACTAAACTTATAGCTTTAGTAATAACGATAAAGACTCCGCATATACCTACTACATCTACTGTAAATACAACAAACTCTATCATTTTAATTAATAAAAGAACCCTAAATTACAAACATAAGTGGCTACATATATCAAAATGAGAATACTCAAACTCAAATTCGAATTCACTCTATAAACCACTTACGAAAACAACATTAAAAGGAGATAAATCTATAATAAACAAATATATGAGTCAATACAACACAATAATATATAAAAACCAACGAAACAAGTAATGTCCTGAATTTAATACCCTTCCCCTTGTAACTAAAAATGTACTAAATACATTACAAACCTGAAAGTTACGAAAATAAAAGATAAAATAAAAACGCAAGAAGCTATCAACAAGTATAAAAATATCAACTCTTATCATAAAACAATATAATAACTAGTTGACCACGGTTTATTCTATCGCCTAATACGTCAAACCCCGTATAACCGTCATAACAAGAACAATCCTAAACTAATATATATTTTCACTATTTAAGACTGTTATGCAGAACAAGTCTTTTAAAATATTATATCAAGCATCAAGAAAACGCAACACTTGATGAAATAATACTAGTAATGCGTCGTATTATGAAAAGATAATAATACTTTGATGAATCTCAACCATATAAATACCGGTAAAACCAAAATTATATTCAATACTAACAAACAACCCTCTTTACTAATACCTATCATTATAATTATAATCGTCAAACCTATTATTTTACTAATCTAAAAATTCTTTATTCTATTTATCTTTATATGAAAAATATAAAAAATCTCGATATTAAGATTGATATTGAAACTAATAAACCAGTGAAATATAAAGGCACGAATTTACTACTTATTTTAAAATAAAAACATTCATAATTTTATATTCGAATGCCCAACGCAGAAATATATTACTTGAGAAAATTGAAAACTTGATAATGATATTGAATATTTTACCACCACACAACTAAAAGGCTATACAAAGTCGTTTAAATAGACGGTAATATAAATAACAATTTATTCACACTAAAAGGAATTAGAACGCTTTACCAACGTTATCTCAAAAACTCTAAGACAACTATGAAATTCAAATTTACATTGAAATAAACTCAAAATATCAACTTTAAGGTTACGTTTAACGTATTTTCCTTAGATAGTAAACTTATACTTTACGTGGTTAATAGCGTAACAGTGTTTCATAACATCAAATTACTTAAAGCAATCATACTAAAACATATCAAACGGGTTGGATACATTATAAATCAATAAGTACCTAAAACCTCCCAACTTATTCATTCATTATATTAGCAATATCTTTACTAGACTGAATTTCTGAATTCAGCCCAAATCTATGGGAAATCGATACAAATTAATCCTTACTATAGTTTAATAAATTATTAATAATGATCAAATAATATATGAGCTCCTTTTTAATGCTTATAATATCCTCACTTTCATAATTCATATTTTCATAAACTCGGTAAAAAGACTAGAGATGGCAGTAAGTTGTCTGAACAATATTATTAATGCTAAGGATCTATTACAGACTTTACTAATATTCAATACGTACCCACATATAACACCTGAATCGACCCCATAACTAAACACTTCAAAAAGAGCTATAATATACAGTAAAGCCCTAAAGAACCTAAAAAAGAAATCCGTACGCCATCAAATCAACGACACTCTTCATGTCAAAAGCAACCCATCAAATACAAAATTATTATATTTACCTTTTAAAATTAGAGTATTCACACGGAAATTACCAGGTAAATATGAAAAATCGTATAAGATTCTAACTATAGTAAACGTAAACATAACGGTAAAATTTGCTAATGGTATTATCACTCTCTGTATTACACAGGTTGAATAATATAAAAAACCCTTGAAGTCTAATATGAATCCTCGAACCGAAATGAATGAGCTGAAGGAAATCTTTCTAAATTTATCATTAACAAGTCAATGAAACAACTATATCTAAAATAACAAACTAAAAGTAAAATTCACATTAAAATGAGCAACTGTGAAAACTATAAACCAAAAAAAATATACACTACAACTTGAATATCAAAGAAGAAAAGGCTTCAAAGAAAACATAAATTAAAACTACATGCTAAAGATATACGGAGTAAGCCTTTGAAGGAAGCGACTGAGTCGAAATTAATAAACTCCTCACACATGAAGTAATTGCACTTAAGCTATTGAAACAATTGAATATCAAAATGCAATAATTTTCGACTAAAAAATATATACGAAGTTACAAACAAAGGCACAAACCGACCATACTAAAATTGAAAAGTAGTCGTTTGAAAATACTTCAATAAATACAAAATCTAAATCCTAGCTTAATCGCCTACAATCCAAAAATTAAGCCAATGTTGATTTGTCGCAATTTCTGCTAATTTAACTACTGGCTCAAGCAAGAAGTTTATCCTTAAACACCATAATATTATATAAATGTACACGCAATCCGGGACAAATGTTCAACGAATTATATTCCTAAAATTATCGAAATAAAGTCATAAGAAAGTTTCCTACTCAAAGGCTAATGTAATATATTAAACGTTTTATTACAAACGCACGAACAAAAGGTATATCTTAGATTTAACAGTGTTAAATACACTTAAAAACAAAGTTAGTAGTAAGTGAATAAACATTGAACTTATATCTATTAATTGTTAAAAGTAAAAACTTTGATATCGTTAATATACAACTAACAATACCCTTTTTATGAGAAATACTAGATTTATAACACAAGAATAAAATACTATTAAGAATTAAAACCTTCAAAAATACAAAACAATTAAAACTTTGACTAAGGGTACACAACTAGATTTTAATAGATCGTTTATCTGTATCCATAATAGTAACCAAGATTATGATATGTATCTAAGTCCATGTAAAAAAGGTTGGATACAATCTGGGCGAAATTTTATATAGCCGATAAGGACAAACCGTAACGGTACCTGAAATAAAAAGCTCGAGAGACCTATATAATGAGGTTATACCAATAAAAAGTATCCTACGATCTATCGATTACAAAAAAAATTAAAAATCCACAGAATAAAAACTTTAATAAATTAAATGAACGAATCTAAAAACAAGGTAAAATGTTGAACAAAGGTATTAAGATAATACCAGTATACTTGATGACAGAAAATTAAATAATCTTATGAATAGTTGTTTTGAAAACAATTCTGATACCTTCCTGATTAGATTTTTTAGATAATACTTGCTAACAAAGACAAATTTGATAAACAAATCGCGATCGCCAGTAACTTTATACACTACACATCTGTCAAATATATTAGCATAATACGAAAAGTATTAAAATCGAAGGTTTACGATATAATAACAAGATTCAACATGGTTATAATAACAGACAACACTTTAAAACTTATTATAAAAAAGCTGGAATTACTGTTAACACCTGTAGTCATGCGTACTAACCACCAAAATCATTACAAATTCCACTCTAATTTGAAAAGAACAAAAAAAAGGTCAATAATAGATATAAACGAATGAAGAGAGGCATACTAAGTTCGAAAAATTAATGGGTTTAAGTGAATTAACAGCAAAGACAACCCCGCTAACGCTATAACTAAAGCTACTATTGATAAGTCTTTAGACGTTGTAACGTTGTATATTCTAAGCATAGTCAAAGTAATAGGAACATTGCCAAGATTAGGTAGTGAATTATTATTCAATCTAAGTTTTATAAACTGCTGGCCGGTTTAAACACTACATTATAACTACAATTACTTGACTCGTACCCCACATTAAATTGGGAATTATATTACAATTAATTTGAAACTAATAAAGTTAACTTTAACTGCATTATAATCGAGTATTTTTCTAACACTAACGGCCTTCTATTTTATGTTACTACTACGTCCTATAAGGGAATTATCTTTTAAAGCAAATTCTTCCACATAATTTATCTACTGCCATCTCTATAGTAATTTTATTTGTTACCGTTTGAAATTTTGAAAAAGAACACCTAACCACCTTTACACTCTGATCTCTCAATATACACATTACTTCTATTCTACAATCACCGGGAAATACCAATTACGAAGTGTTACAATAGCTCCTACGAAATAATTATATAGATAACGGCGGGAGGGATCGTAATATGGGTTCACCAAAAGCTTGTATAGGCCTCAAGAATCCGGCACCATCCCTCGAATAAAGACATTAGAGTACCCCACTATTTAAAGACCCATAGGCATGTAAACTAAAACACTAGTTGAGTCGAAAAGCACGTTCATCTCAGTCCCTACCCATCGCCAAATTTCGCCAGGAATATAAATGTAGAGGCTCTAGAGAAAAAGGGCCCCGTAAAGCAAAATACAAAAAGATAACCTATAGGAAAGACATAAGTAAAACTCGTAAAATGCATATATTTTAACCATACCATTGAATTGAATCCCTATCATTCACACTTTCATAAGTTTTTAATTTACTTGAATACCATCATTATCCGTTTTATCCATCATTATTTCGTTTCACCTTACAAAATGATTTTTATACATAACTCTCAATCTGTATAATTAACTTATTACCATTTATCAACCTTTTAAAAAACTATTCAATATAAATTGAGTTGTCCTCACTATGAATCTATTATAACCTTTTAATCTCCCTGATTTCGTAAGATTCGCCAAGAGTCATCACGTAGATTATAGAACGTTTTTCGTCTGTTATTGTGAGCTTAAAAATTATTAGAAGAAAAATCGTGAATCGACACAAATAACAACTGTAATTAGTCATATTATCAACTATTTAGTAACAATATTAAAGATTTCTCACATAGATATACTCATATCGAAGCCAACTATTATCTGTGTATTTCGAAAATCAATACACTTTTTTAAACTTTTTACATTTAACAACAGTCAAGTAAATTAAGTTACCAGTAATAGAGAACTACTTATCCTGTAGTTCATTTTTGTTAAAGATCATTAGAAAGAATTCTATTTTTTACAACAACTTGAAATTATTTATGAAAACGCTATTTACGAGAATAATTGATTTTTCTTTTTTAACTAGGCTAATAATTTGCCATTCTTGACGAAGAATAAGGTATTTAATATGAATATTAAATAACTCAGTTACACACTGGCTTGCTTCCTAACCCACCATCATGCTTGGGTCGTAACACAGCCTTACCTCCTTAGTCAACACGTTGTCCATCCCCGCCTTTATCTTTAAATTTTTCCCCACCGCCGCCGTTGATAATACCCTTACCTTTTTTCCTGTTTTCTCCCCCTCCCCTCTTTCTCCCACCCCCTAAAAAGAGGATTGGTGGGTTTCTAAAGTTATTAACCTCTTATTATTTCGCTATGGGTGAAACCCTCCTTACTTGTAACGGCCACCCTATGCCGTCTAAAGTGTAGTTGAGCAGAGTTACAACGCGGTACGTATTACTAATTTCACTCCCAATTTATACCATTTTAATGTTTTTGTAAACGAAGTAGAGGCGGCCAACCTAACCCACCGCCTCAAGTTGCGACTTGCTAGGGTACATCAAAAGGCTCTTTTAACACGTAAAGCGTTAAAACGGCGTACTCGGGCTCGCGTCCTCGAGTCTCCAATAAATACGCTTTACGTGCTATTTAGTGCGGCCGCGGCCACGAGTAAATTTATTAATTATTACCGCTAACACGGGAGTCGGTTGGCCTGCTACCATTGCTACAAACGGACTAGTAATGAATACGCTTTCATTACGGTAGTTTAGGGCCTTAAGCTAAAACCTTGTTATATGCCTGCCGTCTTCACGGTAAGTGTACTTTAAATTTGTTATCCTAACCACGGCCAATAATTACCTACTATTCCAATACATTATTTAAAGCGTTTTTAACAGAAATTCCTCTCGGAGTAGCGAAAATAAGTAGATATTAATTATTAATGAATTCTAACCGGCTGCCCCAAAAATGTCAACCGCCATTATTGTATAAAGAGCCGGCTTACGTATATACTACGCAAATAAGTCAAACGATGTTATCGCGTATTATTGTAAAGAGGGTAAAGATCCACCCGCGTTCCAATTTAAGTTCATGTGGCCTAAAGTATGGGGCCCCTATTATGGCGACGTCGGAGGCAGCATCGATAGCAGTAATAGTGGTAGCGCCAACAATAATGACGACGGTGAATGCAACGAAGAAAAAGATAACGAGAACAATAACGACAATTCAACGCCACTCTTTCCCTCCCCTTTCAACAGTCATTAACTGCCTATTATCATATTGATTCCGGTTTATACAGCTATAATACAATTTGTCATACAGTAATGAAATTAATTTTCAAAAAAAAAAAATCGTAACTTAACTAACAAATTTCAAGGGTAAGAAGTAAAAAAATGTTTTTCATAACATTATAAATAGTGAAAGCAAAACTGATAATTTATCAAAAGCGATGCGAATAGTGGATACAAATAACAATAAAATCTCAAAACTGTGTAAAAAGTAAATTCAGATAACGATAAAAATACAAAAACAAGGTATATCACTTAATTAGGGTAAGCTCATGAAACTATTCTAACAAATTCAATGAAAAGGGTATTCGTTAATACGAATGCTTTTAAAACCTATTCTAAGCATTCCTAATTACTACATTTACTATATTCAATTTTCCGTTAATCCACCTTATTTCCTTAATTTTTCCACTTTTGAACAATTCGCGTAAAATTAAATAATAAGTATAAAGATCTTTTCGTTCATAATGCCGAACTTAATAAAGAATTCATGAATAAGAAAAAAGTCACTGTAAATTAAAAAAAGAAAAGGTTTTAAACTAAGGTTTAAAATATTTATTCGAACCATTAATACCATAATTATTCTAGAATCGAATCCGTTAACTATATCATAAATTTCTGAGGCCAAAACGTTTCGAGTAACCTGTTTACACTTAAGGAAACTTTAATAAATAATATTTTCTCAAAGATGAAATTCATTCCGAGCAGATATTTCGCTATTAAAAACAGAAAAAAATCCAATTTATTTTTTATAATCGGTATTATTCGCGAGACATCCGTTAATAAAAATAAAAGGTTTTGTTATACGTATATAGAACGATACAAATCGTAAATCACGTTTTGAATTACTTTTTTGCTACATAAAACACATTAAACGCCTTGTATACATTATCTAAAGGATTGGTTTTACATTATACGGCGACCGAAAAGTTTAACGCCTCCTTCGGCTATACTATCAATATAACCTATGCTTTATATATATATTAACATCTACATTTGGCAGCTCATTTCGTATTAATAAGGCTAACAAAAGTAATTTTTTCTAATTTTCCATTTCATATAAATCCCACATTACTGTCTCGAAGCGTTATTATTACGCTGATAAAGTTGATTATATAGTCTTTCATTATATACAATTTAGGTTTAGCTTTTAAGCCTGCGTTTAAAATCCTCCTCACTTTCATAACAGAAAACCACGTATCATACAAAGTTAATATATCGTCCGTCTGTGGGTAAAGTCTAGATATATTCATGTGGAGTAAGTAAGAGTAGAGGAGTAATTGTTAGATTGGTATTGTTGTAATAAAAGATAGATATCCGGAAGGAGTATTCCAGAGAGTGCATGCTACGGATGTAAGGTTATAAATATCCCATCCGGGAAGTAGCCCTTTTGTCGTGCGCTCTGTAATAACCATTACAGACCGCTCCATGCAGTGCTGTGCGGTCTGAAATAACCATTACAGACCGATCAATATATGATGCACTTTTCGTCTTGCAAGAGTACAGCCTGCAGCCTGACACGTTATCGTGCACTCTACAGGAAGGTACCTTGCAATACAGTGCACTGCTACTAGGCTTATGTATACTATCTATGAGGGTATATAGTAATATCTACACCGTCTATATTTCAGTAAGTGCAAATTTTTCAAAACGTGATATAAAAATGAATAAGTATAGGTCGAAGGTAAAGTTCATTATTTCAAACCGCTCCTTATAATAACTTTAATAAGTCTTATACAGATATATCCTGATCTTAACTAATTTTTCAAACAGTTTTAGGATATATATGTTTTTTTCTAGTAAATAATTCCTTTGGAGATTTACAGGTATATTGATGTAGATATATAGTTTAAACTGCTTATCAGATTGTTTATAAGCTTATGTAATTTTACTAAACTTGATATAAATATTGTATAAAGCACTTAGAGAGGCAGTTAACGCTAAAATTGAACTATTCCTAATATGTTATAAAATAGGCGATTAAGTTATAATATCTGTTTTACTAGTATTATCGTACTCTTTAATTATAAGACGATTTTTTCATACGGCTTACCAATTTTATTTTTCACATAGTAAACTAAAAGGGTAAAGAAAAATTATGAACGCTATAAACTATTATCTTAAGCCTATTAAAGTAAAAACCGTCCTATTCAATTGATATCGTAATTTATTTTTATATCTATCATTCGAAAATAGCTCTTGACAAGGTAATAATAACTTTACGGCGAAATATTAAGCTCAATATACAGTTAGCCGTTTCCTTTCAAGTAACGAAGAAGTTTATACAAAAGGTTTCAAAACATCTCTTATTCTTCAAGCTAAAAAGAAGCCCTCAGCGACGTCGTAAAGGTTTTTTCAATACGAGTAAACCGGTTTCATAAAGTGGTAAAGATTTCAATAGTGTATCCAGAGGGTATATGGGGTTCGAAGACAGTCCAGGTTAGTTATTTTAAAAGTAGTTTAGTAAATACCACTTTTCAGATTACGCTCCTAAGTCGCCTTTATCCACCTTTTCTTTTTTTGTACTATCATACTATTCTTCAGCGAAATAAACTCGGGGTATTTGGAAAATTCACAAGTATATCGTCGCTTTTAAACTCGTTCATTTTCCGAAATCTAGTTTATCCATCCTTTGATTTCCAAATTATCACATCAAACTACAATGGAAGATTTAAAACGCTAGTCTTACGCGGGCCATTTATCGTAACTAATACTCTCTAAATATCATTCTTAACATGTAGGAAATGCAATACAACAAGAGTTTTCGCTACAGCATTTGCCTTTTATACCGTAATCAGTAAAGGAGTTTAATCCACATAGATTCTAGGGTAAATACTGAAAATAGAAAGTGTTAAAATTAATCTACTCGGGCTAAAAGTATTATTCACGGTGCTTACTGTTATCTGTAAGATTAATTCCTTGGAAATAACGCCCTTTAACTATTTATTAAGTATCGTATACGCTTTTGTTTTTGTAATTTGCCATAATTTTCGCATTTAACGATATCTTATGGTATCTTTGCCTATATTTGGTTATATTTAATATTAATCATTTTAGCTTTAGTATGTTGTGAGGTCGAATACAAAAATATACCTGTATTGTAAGTACTTTAGTTTAAAGGTTTTACAAAGAATTTTAACTAGCAGTTTATTAAAATGTCCTAGTAATCTGTAACGAAAAAGCTTCGCGTAAATTTCGAGGCGTAAAATAATATTGTTATATCGACAACATATAATATTAGCTTGCCTTTAAAGTATATTATATCTATAATAATCTAGAAGTTAAAGTTTAAATCGTTTTCAAGGTGGAATTTAAACCGTTATGAGGCTTACAAATACAATTGACACTCGTAACTCAACTTTTCGATATCTTTAAATATTTCCTTTCCCATATTGATATACTTTACTATATACAGCAACCGTAAAAGTTGTTTTAAGGCAGGTTATTCAAATCGACGATATTATATACTCAATTTCAATTACGTTGGGTAAAATGCATGTATTATATATAGTTTAAGAAAAAACCAAAAATAGCCAAATTTAAAACGGTGCGATACGGATACATCATTCGAGGCTCAAATACATAAGTTAGTTTCATTCCGAACCCTAGTTCGGTGCTTATTTATATTAGCTAATAATAATAAAAATGAAGTTTTGAATTCCACTACATAAGAATTGACCGGTTCTAATCATATATTTATAACGACGGTGTTAAACAATAATACTTTACTTTTAATAAATAAAACCTTCTGGTGTTTTCCTATACAGTCGAGTTTCAATTTGGAAAATCTAGTTGCAAAAACGTCGAATTATTGTTTTCCAGCGGTTTAAATTTCTATTACACCAATATCTGGAATAATATCCTAAAAGAGGTTATCGTACCTATTAGAAAGTGTAATTTACGATATTATATAGACGTTTAGCACTCTGTCTTCATAATAAATGCATACTATATATTAAAACTAGGTATCTTTTAGGTCTTTCAATACTAGCTAGTTCATTTCTTCATATTAAACTATCAAATATGTTTTGTATTTCTTTAAATCTTCCTTTTCAAATGTGTACTCATAAGGGTAAACTTCAAATTCCTCTTTTACGCCTTCATAATCGACTAATTCCATTAAAAAGTATTACAGGCTAGTGCCTTGCTAGTATTACCAGTGATCCAACCCTAGTGGTTCTATATGCTCCTGAGATACTCTAGAGTAGGGAGGAATCCGCTTAAAGATACGCTACCATACGTCATATAACTGGGGAAAAGGTTACACCATTTTAGCTCTATAACCGCTCCCGAGCAAGAAATTCTCTTCTTTTTCTTCTTTATCGAAGTTTATAAATAGAATCCAACCACCTTAAGCGATAATTTCGGCTTTGGTCCCTTTATATATAAACCTCGATTCTTTTACGACGGTATCTTAGCTATTTTTAGTGGCTATTACTTAGGGTTATGTCTTTATCCTTAGAGTCACCGAATTTGAACCCTTAAGACCTAAATAAATTCCTTAAAGCACGCGTTAAAAAACAGTTCCAGAACGCCTTAACGGCCTAGTACGATTACCTTACGACTTAACACAAACGCTTTATCGATGTCTTACATACAAAACTCATTAAGTAAAACCAAGTCGATCGAAAATACGCTTTGCACTTAAAATAACAAAACAATAACGTGTTAAACGCCTTAATAAACATAATTAGATAACTCGAAGTTACCGGTACGCCTATATCCTGGGGTTAACGTTCCCCTTAAAATGTTCCCCCTACACACGCTATAAATGACGCTGCCGTAATACTGCTCCTTATTAAAAATCGCGCCGGCTCCTTAAATAACGACTATTCGAACTCTTTCAACTCTAATTACGATACCGGCGCCCCTTTCGATAGGCGTTGATAATATAAACACAAACTTCTTAACTAATTAGTTAAGTTTTCCGGTATTAAATTTCAATTTCCGGTATAAAAAGCTACGATAATACGAAAATTACTCTGGGACCGAAAGTTCATCGAAACAAAAAAAATTTACGTAATTTTTTAATAGTTTAAAGGCCCCACAAAAACTACTATGAAAAGTTACAATACCTATGAAAGCGACGATAACATTAACGACTGCAACGCCTTTATAGCTATACTTCACGCCCACTACTACGACTCTAACGCGGCTAAAGCATCTATAGTTCGGCTTACGAATATAAAACAAGGAATTCGTAAACGATTTTACATCTTTTTTATTGTTTACAAAACCTTGCTCGCGAAAACTGGTGATATAGTCTAGGAATCTGCCGCCAAATTCGCTATCTTTCAAAAAACACTATCAATAATATACTTATCAATATTTTATTTCCCTTCGATATGCCGGTAGATTAAAATAAATAGGTCGTTCGTATTTAATTTATAGAAAAACGTCTTTATAACTTTCGTATCCGCTATAGCGGCATTCATACTATTATTACCGGCGGCGCCTCCCATAGTAGGAACAACGACACTAACGCGTCCGTTTGGAATAACTAGGGAAAAATGATTATAACTAAAGTAAACTCCTTCCGAACCGCTCCTAAGCAGCGCGCCGCCTGGATTAACCACGAGAAACTTTCCCGCCGTAAAATCCTCGAGCTATACTTACGCTACGGCATGGACAGCTACCGGATCCGTATCTACCTATAAAACCCGGCGTAACACACGAGCTACTTTAACGACAAAGTCGCTATAAGGATCTATTTCATTTCGGCCAAAAACCTTATTGACCTCGAAAATAAAAAGCTTAATTCCTATATAAAATCGCGTATAGGAGTTAACAAAACTTTAATTCGATCTAGTAACTCTATCCTAACTCTTAAACAGCTTTCTTTTTATAATAAATTTACTTTTCAATTCCATTCGTTTTATTCACGTTTTAATAAACATAGGTTATAAATTCTATAAAGTTATAAGTAAATAACTTACGAACTGTTTAAAGTTACCGTGCTTTTCTATTCACTTACGACAACTCGGCGAAGTTACGTATTATACGATCAGTTTTCTCCTACCACTTATTTTTATAACCTTTTTGAACGTCGACTTCAATAAATACCGTTACCAGATATAAACCTATATCTTTCGAGTTTTACAATACGACATTATTTGAGATAAACACTTAATAAAATACTAGTAAATTATTTACGACGCCGCGAAACATATACTACTTTTAAAACAAGCTAGTAATTACCGCGTTTAAAATCAGGCGTTTATGCCCATCTAAAAAGTGCTGAAGGGGGTCGGCGCCGCTACATTACACTTTATTTTACGATAGACCTGTCAAAATCAAGCCGCTACCACATACCTTGTCGCCGTTTAATTTAAAGATATTTACTAAGTACTTACCCCAAAACCACTCGTCTTTATTTCCGATTTACTCCCCGCTAATTTTAAGGAATTCGCGCCTTTATTCGACAAATCCCTTGGAAATAAGCTATCTCCTTACCGCTTTAAAGCGGATTATAAAATCATCTTTGGTACCGAAAACCAAAGCTAACCTTTAAAAGTACCGTATGGTTTTTATATGGTATGACATGTAAAAAGCGCTTTATGTTACGTGAAACATTAACCAAATTACTTAATTAAGTTTATATTTGAATAAACAATTCCTTAACGAGCACTCTAATACTTTCCGTTAATAAATTTAAAAGGAAATTACAATTGTATATCGATTACCGTCAGCTTCATGTTATTACGAAGACAAATTGTTACCTACTTCCTTTTATAAAAAAGACGTTCGTAAATATTTCTTCAATTAAATAATTTACTAAATTGTATATTAAAACTAGTTTTTACAAGCTCCATATTAAGGAGGAAAACTAATGGAAAACTATATTTCTTATACGTTTCCGACTTTTTAAGTTACTTATCACTCCATTCGCTTTTTTTATCGCCCCTGTTACCTTTTACCGGTTTATTAACAATTTGTTACGCCTTTTCCTCAATATTTTTCATTTTGTTTTACTTCGATAATATCCTCATTCATTTTAACAGTACTTTTAACGACCATATAATTAATATTAAACAAATCCTTAATGTCTTAAACACTATAAGATTTAACTTAGACATTTCAAATACGAATTTAACGTTTAAAAAACCAAGTACCCAAAATTCGTTATCGAAGATAGCGTCGGTATTTGTATAAACCTAAAAAAACTACATTATTCGGAAATAAGTGGCTCCTACAACGGTTTTTAAAAATACGGGGCTTTTTCAATTTCGTAAATTTTTACAGTTATTTCATTTACGATTACTCGATAATTATCGGACCATTACTTCATCTAACCTATAAGGGTACTCCTTTTCATTAAAGGCCTAAGAAAAAAGCTGCTTTTAAACGATTTAAACTTAACTTTCTTTTTGAACCCGTACTTGTTTAATAGAATCCTAATCGTAACACTTTCCTTGAAGTCAACTATTTTGATTAGGCTTTAAAAGGCTGCCTTTTTCAACGCGACGACTACGGCAACCTACGCCTAATGACGTATGACTTCCGTCTCCTATCTCCCGCCGAATACAACTACGAAATCTATGATAAAAAACTACTTAGAATTATAAGCAACTTAAAAACATAAAATGCGAAACTCCGGGACACAAAGCGCTAGTTTACAATCTTAACGGATTACAAAAACTTAAAATACTTTATAACTACATAGCGGCTTTTCGAATAACAAGTCCACTAGTTTAAACGACTTTCGTAATTTCGCTTTAAGTAGTTATAGAACAAAATAACAGATTATATACGACCAGATATGTTCTTACGACAAAATTATAATATTTCTAAAATTTGTTTAAATCTACGTCATTTAAACCAAAAACTCTAATTATTACGCCCTAAATAATCTATTTCCGAATCGCCTTTACGCACGTATGTTTTCCGGCCAACTGTCGCCGGCAAATTAACTTTAAAAAGCCGTAAACGTTTTATGAACGTCGACCTCCAAAGCTATTGAAATACCGCTATTATATGCGATATACTTACCCCCAACTAATACGTACGATACGTATAAATAATTGATATTTTCCAATATATATCCGTACTAACAACGACCGCATGTTAAAGGTTTTAATTTCGAAATATTAAATAAATAACGATGAAATCTTAAGGTTTCGCGACCGTATTGAGGTACCTACTTACGAGCCGTTTACTACCGCATTAATTTAAATTACCCACAATTCACTTTTTATTAGCCACCCAGACTACAACGTTATTATCGTTATTTTTTCTAAAACGTATTTTTCGCCAGGCTTATATTGTATAGTCCGTCGCTTTTGCCGTAATTACGAAGTTTATAACCATACCACCTATTAAAAAAACCTTCGAAAAGAGCCCTTTAAACCCCTTCCAATTTCCGAACGACTTTGAAGCGCATTTTCCGTTAACTTTATAATTGAATTACTTTAAGAACACTCTAAAAAACCACGTTACTTTATAGTTATTACGGACCGTATAAATAAAGCCGTTACCCTTAAGGCTATAATTATTAAAAATGTCGAAACTTTTACGAAACGGTTACTAAATTGCTATTAGCGATTTTGTAGTTTGTTGTTTACGTTTATTAACGACCGTAGTTTAAATTAAATTAATAGGTTTTGAAAACGACTTTACCCCTTCATTAAGGTAAAATAACGCCTAAATACTACTATTTACCCTGAAACCGACGTCGTAACCGAATACGCAAATTAAAAGATTTTTATTTATTTACGTTTATTCGTTGTTTATACATAATTCGACTAAAGCCGTTTATTACCAGGTTATCAACTGGTATTCAATATTAAAGATATAATTATCATTGGTATTAACCCGTTTTTTATAACCTATAGCTATTATATTGATTTTATATAACTAATATAAAGTTTTATCGTTCTAGTTACGATACTACACGTAAAAGCTAAAAACTTCGTTTAACGGATTCGCGAAACTACAAAATTCGTATAAGCTATAATAACGATTACTTAATAATGTATGAAAAAAGCCGTTAATAAGAGATATTCTCCATCGAAACGTTTTTAAGTCGACAATAACGTTGAACTTTTTTTAAAAACCACAAATTAAACAAATTTTTCAAAAAATTACATTAACTTTATAATAAGTATTAAATAACACGTATAATCAACTTTTAAGTTATTAAACTTAATATATTAGACGGGAAATATCCCCGATTTCTTGTAAATTCACTCGTTCGAACCGCTTCGGATTCGCTTTTAAGCTAGTAAACTCGAGATTTTTAATCGCATACTATTATTATTAAAAACAACAATGGTAAAATAAAACCGAAATACTAAGTAAAAAACATATTACAGGTCCGTAATAAACTTTAAGTCGGACATACCCGACTTTATATTTACCGAAACGATAGGTTTTAGTTAAATGGATAGGTTATATACACTTAACATGAAAACCGTTTTTAAACTTTTTTAATACCTTGGTACTCGATACCTTCGAATTTCGTTATAAACCAGCTTAATATAACGATAAGCCCTTGCGCTCAGTCTGCAGGTGGGTATAATTTTGTACCTTACTTTACAAAACAGAGTAACGTATAAGCCGCTAATAAATGGGTACCAAATAAGCGTATTAATATTAATAAAGACGCAAAACGAACGACTACGGCCAAGCCTACTTAAATGTTATAACCCAGACAGAGGTTGGACCAGGAAGCAGGCCAGTATACAATACTGCGCCACTAGAAAGCCTGAATTCTAGAATCAGACGGGGAACTTATCTTATGTCAGCAACCCCGGACAGGGAAGGACCGATGGGACTGGACCGACAGCGACTCCAGCGGTCCAGTACTGAAGACGGTATGAATGATAGAGATATATAAGGACACGGTCATTACCACATAGATAGTATTTCCTTCATAGCTCTTCAGTTGTCAATCTAAGTATTAAGTCTACACACCTGAATAGCTTAACGGCTAGTGATTATTCTACAGTACGAATAAACATCTTCTGATATTGCACCTTTGTTACCTCTGCTACCTTACTACTAACATAAACCCACTAACACATTCTATTTACTCACGGGTATTTAGTGTGATCATTACACTTGTTGTTGGCTTGTGGATTAAGGAGGAATTTCAGAGGTTGCCACTAATTGATGGCAAGTTATGCTGGCGTGTAGGCACAAAAAAAAAGCCACTAGTATTGGAATAAAAGTCAAATACAGTATAGTTAAGTTCATTTCACTTACAGTAAAGTTAATTGTATGTAATGTAAATTAACTGTAGTTTGTGGGGCTGTAATGTAAGTATAGTAGAGTAGGTGCCCATTTCAAAGTGGGGTATAGGCTAAAGCATTTGCCTATACAAATTATTGTGCAAACCGGCTAGAGGTCTGCCAAACTAAGAACTTACACACACCAATTAATAATATTAATGCAGTACCAGTTACTTCGACTACAGTGATTCGAATCGACTACGCTACAAAAATAAAAGCTTACCAACAGTATCTAAAATATCCTAAAAATAATATCTCACGTTATTCCCGTAATAATATATATTAATATTGGGTTCGACTATTTATTAATATTTATACGAAACTTATCTATTTAGGTAATAAGTTCATTTTACTGTAACCCTAATATCGTACTTGAATTCCGAGGATAAAATAATTTAATTCCTTTCATCCCTAATTATTATATTAAAGCCTCGTTCATTATATAATGAAAATTATAGCCAAAATCGACTTAAATATTTTAAAAACGGGTTTTATTCAAAAGTATAAGGATGAGGAATAAATCTTTATTAATACATATTTTTATTAAACTAAACTACTTTTTACTCGATTTTGTAATTACTTTGTTAAGGTTATATAACCTCTAAACGAAACTGTATCCAAGAGTTCGGTTTCCTCCGTCACCGTCAATAAAAAAACCTTTATCTACCTTTTCGATTTAAACCGCATATACTTACGTCGAAAGCAATATCGAACAGAGTTCGTAACTACGTTAATAATAATCTATTAAACCATAACGTAGGGAACGCCCCGTAACGAGCCTGATTCAACGTTTCTTTACCGTTATTCACATCTCCCTACGTCCTTAGTTTTACACGCGTACCGAATGGATTTAGTAAGATAATTAACCGTGACATTAAAATAACTAATCGCAATTATAACGACCCCTTAACGATAATACCTAAAAAGTATAAACTCCCGTTATAACTATATTTTTATCCGGCTGTTAAACCTATATAGGTCCCGTTAATTAACGACTAAAAAATTTCTTAAAGTTTAAAAAATTTAATTCGTCAGTGAGTTCACAGTACTTCGCTAAAGCCACGATATAATTCACCTGGCTTACGCTTACCGTAATAGATTTGTTGCATATACGTAGTGATACGTGAAAACGCAAATAATTATACTTTACGGTGAAAAACTAATCGAATCCGCCTGTGTAAACTAATAATATTTCGAAACTAATAGCTAATAGTGCCTATAAGTCTTTGTCGCTTATAAATAATCCCTCCAATTCGACCAAGACTTTATCCGCGCAATAAAGCTCGCCAAAAACAGCCTCAATATAATAGAAAAACTTGCCAATATTATATATACCCTCGTATCTGCTAACTTCATAATACGCCGTAATAATTTACTTTACAGCTGCCATATAATAACCCTACACGTAAAAAAACATATGCCGACCTTTTTTAATTTATATATTATCCGCTTTTAATATAAATTCGATTGTTCAACGCGTCGCCACCCATATAAAAGTAAATCCGTCAAATTACGTTTAGTCGTATCGCTTTCATCCACTTCAATCCGGTAAACAGCCAATACAAGTTGCTGTCAAGTCGGCTTTAAATTACTAAATTTTAGCTACGATTCAAATGAAGTCGGACGTAAAGTTGATAAGTAAAGTCCATTAACCCAGCCAATATAATTACTTCATAATAGACGCGATGTAACCTATAATAACTTATAAACGAAAAATATCGGCTTAAATTGACCCTTAAATGATAAGAGATATATTTATAAAGGTAAAACACTGGGTATTAGCCGAAGGCTTATTCTCCCCGCTAACGTTAAAGTATAATATAGAATCATGAATATTTAATATTGATTCGTTCATTATAAGTAATATTTTCTCGGAAGAAAAATTTATAATATATTATAATCAGACTTACAATAGTAAGCTAAATAGGTACCAAATAGGGTTGATTATTAAGATATAGTCAAAAACTAAAAGAGGCTATCGTGGTCTATTGTATAGGATCTATGGTAATAGCTTGTGACCAGTCCGTCACGTGCCCTCATACGTGCCGTTCACAGACCACGCTCGGTTTGTACCTGAACCGGGCTTGGACCGGGTACTGTATATCTCTTTACGTGTACAGTGTCATGGAATCAGGCCGTTGGACATTGAGCTTATAGGTTACGTGACTGTACACGTAATGGGATGGATAGCGCCCTGCCTGGGCTTGGACCGGACGCGAATAGGGTAGTATCCAAGTATAGGCCGGACATAGTCCGTAAACGGCACGTGTAAGGGCACGTGATAGGTTGGGCATTGACCCTACTTAATGGATCTATACCTTAAGTTATAATAGCTTTTTCAATTTTTTTCCATGCCTTAATAGTAAATCCTATTTGGTACCTATTTAACTTATTATCATAAGTCGAATCATAATATATTATAAAGGGCTTTTTTATCTTTTCGAAGAAATATTACTTATAATAAATAAATCGATAATAAACGTTAATAACTTGGCTTTATACTTTAACTTTATTAAAGAAAATCAACCGTTGGCTAATACCTAATATTTTGCCTTTATAAATATTCTTTCGATATTTTCAAAGCCGACTTAAGTTGATATCTTTCGTTCACAAAATACAGTAGTTTATATCGCGTCGATTATTAAATAATTTCAATAAGCGGGTTAATCAACTTTTACTATAGACTCTTTTTCCGATTTCGTTTAATTCGTCTCGAAGATTTAGTAACTCGAAACCGAATTAGCCGCGACCCGCGTTAAATTTGCATCGGTTTATAACAAATAAAAACTATATGACCAACGGTAATTTAATGGATCTGTTCTCACGTAAGTAACGATGCGTTGAACGATTGAATTTATATTGAAAACTAATGAAATATAAATTAAAAAGAGTTGATATTCGTTTCTTTACGTATAGGAATATTATACGGTAACGGTAAAACAAGAGGTTATGACATATTACGGAGCCGAAAAATAAAGAGGTATATATAATAAAAGTAAGTTTTTCGACTATATCGAGGCGGTTTTTGATAACCTTTACTGTACGGATTAAGTATTAGTTGAATTAAAGGTTTTAATTAGAAATAATCAAAACCTATAAATATTATTTACTGTTAGGTTCGAAATACTTTCAATTTAAGTACATGGTTGAAATTAGCTTTCGGCGGTGAAATGTAACTATTTACGTTCCTGAGTATCGTTACGTATTCGCGACAGGTTTATTACAGTAGGTATTAGTCGGGTTTATTATATCGTAACTTTCAAAAAAATACCATAAAATCGCCGATAAGTTAAAGTTTTTAAACTTAAAACGACGTTTTACTCGTTAATTAACAGAACTACTTTAAACTTAACGGCCGAATAGTAATACAGTTATAACTGGAGTCTCCGTCTTTTAAACGCCTTTATTAAAGAGTTGTAATAATCGTAGATAGTTATTTTAAAATCGTGATTAGTTATTTTAATACATCCGCTTAACTATATTTAAAACTAAAAACATAAAACTATGTAGGCAATAATAAAGGAATATTGAATTAAGATTATTTCGGAATATTACGTACTTTATAGTTTATCTAACAATTATTAATGTAATCAAGGTTTACGCCCAGTATTAACTTTTATGTAAGTATATATGACCTAAATAGAAAATATAAAAAGGGTTTTCCATTAACAGTAACGGGGAAAGCCTAACTCCTAAATATAATTTTGTTTAAGGGTAATATAACTTTAATGATACTATTATAAAATCGAATGAAATAAATTTAATTTGATTAAAATACGTATAAACAGAAAATTATTTTTTATACTTATACTCTTTAATAATACCTACCTTTTAGATACTTAAGTCGATTTTAATTATAATTATTATTATATTATAAACGAATTTTTGGCATAACAATTAAGGATAAAGTAAATTCGGTTATTATATTCGTAAAATTTCGGTACAATATTAGAGTTACAGCAAAATAGACATATTAACTAAATAATCAAATTTCGTATAAATATTAATAAATAGTTGAACTAGATATTAACATATATTATTCACAGAATTACGTGGGATATAATTTTTCGGATTTTTCGAATACGATATTAATAAGTGACTTTAAACGTGGGCGGTAATGGTAATCATTTGGTAATTTAAAATTAAAGAATTTTAATTATTAACGTAATATTAACACGCCTTATGATGAGGAATATATAAGGTGTAGTGGGTTCAGTTTTCCTCGAATTAACGTGATGTTTATACCAAAAGGCATAATATATAGGAGACGAATTTCGGATAATTTTTATTATAAGCTTTTAACGAAATAACGCGAATTTCGTAAATAACAGCGATAATTATCGTTAAGGAGAAAAAGTATTAGTTACGTTTCATACAGAAACTAATTATATTACGTAACCTATTCAACAGGGATAAAATTATTACTATACTTTTATATAAAGAAAAATTCGACTATTATATTTAAATTAAACCGAACGAAAATAAATATTTATTAAAATTACTTTAAAGGCTGTTATATTCAATATTACGGGATGAACATTTTAAAATTTGACGAGAAGTTACGAAATTAATAAATAAAAGTTAAAATTGATTAAATTCCCTATCGACAGCGACACCGGTATTACTTATTCGTAATCGGAAAAGGGAATAACGGTTTTTATTAATCATCGGATATTGAATAAAATTATAAAACAAAACCGTTTTTTACCTTTAATTAAAAAGATCTTACATACGTTATAGAAATCGATATAACTTATGAAGTTACATATTCGAACAACTTTTTACCGTATTCGAATAATATCTAAGTAATAGGAATTAACGATATTTCGTACGCGATTCGGGTTATTTAAATAATTCGTTACCCCCTTTAAGCTAGCGGGAATGTCGGCGACATTTTAACGATGTATTAATTATTCAATAGCGGATATTTTAAATAATTTCGCTATAACGTATTTGAATGACCTTTTAAGTTTTTTTTGGGTATTCAATAAGATTATATAGCGAAAGTTTACGTGGTTCTAGGATGTTTTCGTAATACGAGACTAAATTTAGATTTTTAAAAAATGCGACTTCGTGGTTAAAAAGGTAAAATACTTAGGTTTTATTATAACAGTCAAGGTAGGTATTCGATCTGATCCCGAAAAAGTCCGGATAATTCGCGAGTAAAAGTTATTACGTACGGTTCGGGAGGTTCGAAGCTTTTTGGGTTTTACCAATTTTTATCCTAATTTTATTAGTAATTTTTTTGAAAATTTGAGGATTATTTCGATCTCCAAACATAATATAATATCCGTTAGATTTAGATGAAGTAGGAGAAATATATATTTTTAACTTTAAAGGATACCTTTATTACGACTACGATTTTAGTATATTAAGATTTAAATCGGTTAATAGTAGTGAAAAATATTTCTTTCAAAATGGTATTAGAAGGGTATTTATCGTAACGGAATGACGATAGTATTTTAAAGTTAATAGCTTACTACTTCATACAATTAACGAATACAAAACGTAATTATACTATTTACGATAATGAACTCCTCGTAATAGTATTTTATTTAAAAGCGTGATTTTTCGAATTATATAGTATCTGTATACCGTTTACGATTTTAAAGAATTATAAAGGATTAAAATATTCTTTTTACCACGATCAATTTCGAAATATCAGATGAAAAAAGCCGAAATACTTTCCCATTTCTAATACCACTTGCGGTATAAACCCGTAACTTGAGGTGTCCTCCCGGATACAATAACCCGTAGCTTACAAAAGAAACTCAAAGTTAAGAAACGTCGCGCGCGGGTTTTTTAAACTATTTTTATTACTATATTAAACGTAATATCAACCAATTAATATATTAAATTGATACAAATTAGGGCGGGTTATATAAAGGAGTTTGACGAGATGAAAACCCAATTACTAAATCACGACGATATATATTCTAAAAGGGGGTCGGGTGCTTTCGAAAAGCTGCCGAGGGCGATATCACCCTGGGAATAGCCTATGTTTGGATTGTTATCAAGAATAACGTTAAGGGATTTTAGTATTACGGCACCGGTAGTATCGCTGCAGGCTTGGCCCGCATTAACCCCGTAGGTATCGTTAACGCCGAGTAATTTCCTTATTTTCGACCTGGGTATATTAACGAAATTATAAGATTAGAAAATAGTAAACGACCTGTTATATGAGGTTTTCTTTTTAGCGGTTTTTGAAGGTGTTAAACGCTTTTTACCTAAAATGAAAAGATCAATATAAATTACAAATTACGGGATTAATTTACAAAGTGTATTACGTTAACGTAGTTTTTTATAATTATCGAATTAAATATTATTCATGATAAAGATATTATAATAAATTTACGACTTGCCTATTATAAGTTATCCAGATAAAAACATTTTATTTCGTGTTTCTAAATAAAATTACTATTGAAAGGGGATAGTCGTAAATAATAGACGTTTATATCGAATATATATAAAATATAATAAGACGAAACCTCGTCGTACCTTACAGTAAAACGTCCTTTAACTTCTCCTTATTTTCAATCGATATTAAACGTATATTTCGGTTGATTTTATAATTTACTTACTAATTATTGATAACAATCCTCAATATTTATTGATTATTTCAAATCGCCTTTTTAAGTTTATTTAATTAAAGGTTATATAGTTTATAATTACCAATATATATACAAAGCGTTTTCTGTATATATAATGGAGATTTTACAGGGTTTAAACTTTTATCATTAGCAATCTCAATTCGAATGAAGTAGGCGTATTTTAAATAATATTTTGTTCCCTCATAAAATTCAAATGACTTTTATTTATAACGTACCACTTTTGAATAAATAACGGTATTGAATAGGTAAATGAAAAAATCTAAAAGTATTTACATATTATTATCTTCTTTTAGTAATACGATTGAACTTTACATTTACCCGTTTATTAATTTATGTTAAATATCCGAAAATCAATAGTTACCGGGTTTAATAAAAACTGTTTACTAAATAAGAAAGAAATATTATTTATCCTAAAGGTAAACGGGGATATAAAGTCGTTAATTAATTCGGCGAGGAAAATTATTACGTTTTTAGCTTATTTATGCGAGGGGATAGAATTAGCTGAAGCGATCATAACTTATATCGAATAATTAATGGGAACGGCGGAGAATCGCAGGCAACGTTCGGCGAAGCGTATAAAATAAATGATTAGGTTGAGCTAAGCCTTTATAATATTGAAACTAACCGCTTTAGTAAAAAGCTCGATTAACTTTATAATTAATACCGGGTAATTGGTATTTTAAACCCGTTTAATATAGTGTAAAATATCCCTAATAAATATTGGATATTTTATTCAAATTTAATTAAACGTGCAACTTCGGACCCCTTTTTTCGTAAATTTGATCAGATACTCGCCTAAAACTAGTCTTAATCATTAACGATAAAAGGAACAGTAAATACGAAAAAATTGAAATAAAAAATATTCTTACGGTAAAAACTGGAAGGGTAGAGGTTCGTTACATATTAATTAAGTAAAAGGGTTATGATAAACCGAAATAAGAATTACAATTTTTTTTTAGTATATTATGAACTCAAATGAATTTAAAGCGAAATAGAGAAATATTCGGATTTATAATAACATAGTATTTAGATGATGACGTTAAGTTTATACTAAACGATAAATGCAGAACAAATGGCCTATATCCCCAAAATAACACTTTACTTATCAATAAAAAAGTAGATTCATTATTAAACGAGATTATAATACTATAGGTAGGACCGGGCAAACATTCTACGACTATTTCAAATACGTATCCGACCGTAAAGCAGTTTTTACTATATCTTAATATAAATTTACCTATTTTATTTTTATTTTTTTTGGATTTAACCAATAGCAACGTTATTAAAGTTAAAGGCCCTATTACGACTAGTTCCGAACGTTAGGTGATATTAGAAGAGGGGGACGGTAAAAGATGTAGCGAAAACTAATAGACGTCGAAAAAAGGGGCTGGTCAAAAGCAGGACAGATACGAAGCAACGTTAAAAAGGGCGAATAACGCGAAAGGGGGCGGGCGTTCAAAGATGCTGATAACGGATAATACGAAAAGGGATGGACGTTAAAGGAAGCTAATGATAAAGATTAATGAAAAGTAAGGCGGGGGGTGGGGCAGGGGGAGTAACTTTTTGAACAGGTTATTAAAAACTAGAATACTTTAATTTAAGCCCTGGTAATATAATCTACCCGAATACAATCTTACTACCGTTCGTGGTCGACCTAGTCTACTCGTTTATATTTCAAGTTAATAAATGAAATACAAGAAAAATTGGAGATCGTATAATTAAACTTCAAACGTTGTTTAGGACATTTTATAAATTGTAACTTATATTAGTTATTAAAATATTACTTGAACAACCATATTATTTTAACTTTTATAGCTAAAATTATGAAAAAGAATACAGCGGTAACAAAAAGAAGCCAGAATAAAAACGTTACGCGTTAAAGTCCGGTCGACCGAAGGGGTTTTATCTTTATAAACAGGCGATATAATAAAAGGTAATGTAATGATCACACTAAATACCCGTGAGTATGTAGAAGGTGTTCAGAGGGTTTATGTTAGCAGTAAGGTAGCAGAGGTAACAAAGGTGCAATATCAAGACTGTGTTCGAGTGATGATCAGAAGCCGTTAGGCTATTCAGGTGTGTAGACTGAATACTTAGATTGACAACTGAAGAACTATCTAATGAAGCTATCTAAGGTGGTGATGACCATGTCCTTATATCTAGTTCCTTCAGTTGGTACCCATACTGGGGGTGMTCCAGTATGAGGTTTGYGGGATCACTGGTGGTGATCCAAGTGATCCAAGTGAGCCGGTGATCCAGGTGATCCAAGTGATCCAGGTCACGTGACTTYTGCTGAGTCATCCGTTGTCCAATTGCCGTGCCGTACATGGGAAATGTGCTTTGTAAGCGTAGTGGGGAACATGCAGCGTCAGAGGATCCAACTGCAGTTCGTGTCATAACAGGTAACTAAAGGGTTCGGGGTAAAAACGGATTAAAAAAAAGGCGGCGTAGGTATACGACTAAGAGGGGTAATGATCTATACGGCTTGCACAGTGAAAATTCCCTACATTGAAAAGATATTACGAAACTTGGTAAATTAATTAATTAATTTTAAAAAGGTATGGGTAAAAACGGGTTGATAATCCGAAATATTTCTTTAACATTTATACGTTATAAATTAGATATAAACTCTATCTATTATAACCAATGAAATTAAAAGGACACGTAAACCGGGTAAAACCACAAGTAAATTTATTTTTTAAACATATTAAGAAAAGGAGTTAATTAACAGTTAAACCTTTTATAATGTTTATTTGGAAATTTACCTCATTATAAACCATTCGATATACGCGATATGTTTATACCCGATAAATGCGAACGTACGATAAAAAAAACCCAAAGTTTAAGAGGCAATTAATATATAATACATAAACGTTTTTAACTTTTAACGAAAAAAAACTTTTTATTTATCCTTATTATTTTTCAGGATAAAAAGATCTCCTATAATATAAAGGGGTTATAACAGGTAATTGATAGTAAGGTATTAATATATAATAAGGTAATATACCTCACGAAAAAGCTCGTTATCTCTTTTAAAAACGCTGGCAATAACGTAACCTAAATTAAAACCATTATATATATCGGTTATAATAATAAGTTGGGAACAAACGCTAAGATATATTAACGTGAATAATTAGCTAATATATATAAAGGATAATTAAAAGTGTTATAACAGGGGTAGTTAACGAAAAGGAGGCGGTAATATAGAGGGAGAAAAAGGAAGTTTTAAAAATTATATAACGGCGTTTGTATTTATAAAAATTAATGGACAGGATTCAACAAAGGCTACGTATTATATAAAACGTAACTTTATATAACTCGTTATATGATATCGGCTGTAAAAAAATTATATTATATGACGCGTTAAAAGGTACGTTATACGGCGCCGGCAATAAAAAGAACACCTTATATAACGCTTTAACGGATATATTATACGGTGTTAGCAGTAAAAAGAATTATTTATATAACGCGTTAACGGGTACGTTATATGATGCCGGCAATATAAGGTAGGTCGACTGAAATGTTATACAATATATTAAATATAATATTATCGGTTTACGTTCGACCCGCGTATTAAGTAGACGCGGTTCGCATCCGGTATTTATTTAAAAAAGCGCTGTAACCTTTATAATATCTGGGGAAAAAGGTGTATGTTAGGGACTTAAGCCATTGGCTATTAAACCTATAAGTTACGTAACTATATACGTAACGGGATGGGTAATACTTAGCCTAGGTTCGGCCTGGGCGCGAATAGGGTACGGTCTGGGTATAAGCCAGATACGGTCCGTATATGGTACGTATAAAGGTATGTAACGGGTTGGGCATTGGCCTTGCCCAAACGCTCTATACGTTGGGCCATGGTAGCCTCTTCAAGTCTTCCTTCGCACCTCAATAGTAAATCCCATTTGGCACCTAATTGGCTTACCATCGTAGGTCGGACCATAACAAACAGTCACGTAACCTATAAACTCAATGGCTAATGGCCTGAGTCCATAATACTTAATGATTTTCAACTTAAGTATCTTCCTCCCTACATATATTGACATTCAAACTTCTAGGTTAGAGACTTTTATTAACCGTATTACTTAGGCTTACCATGTTTGTGGTCGATATATTAGTGGTAGACAAAGTCTTCATTGTTGTTGCTAAAGATGTAAGCTTGGAGGTACATACCAGTTGAAATCAGTACCTATGCTATTATAGTTGCAAACAAAAACCGCAATTAGCTAAAAAAGCCTTTACAAGTAACGTTAATATACTATAATTTGTATTTAAACTCTTTATAATCCGTAACAACCTAATAAACTTACTAATATAATATACCTTTATTAACTTCCACATTCCATATTATTTATGAGTAATCCAATAGCCTATTAAACATCCCATTAAAACAATTTATTTTACTTTTCGACTCTTTTTTATATTCCGATATGTAACACGGCTTAATAATTTTCCAATCGGTGTAATAATCGGCGAGATCATTGTATTCGAAATAACTTTTAAAACCATTATAAATCTTTCAAAACGACGAGTCATTCGTTCAGTACTACAAGTAATAATCTTTAACTTGGCCGGTGAAAATACTAAGAAACAAAGAGTGGAAACCTAATAACTTGGTTTTTTTCTAATAGAAAATGTTGAAAATCGGTCGTAATTTAACGTTGAAGAGGTTATAGGGCCTACTATTATACTTTTCTTTACCTCTCCAGATTTTATCGAAAGTTGCAATCGCCCCGCAATCTGTATTCACCATAAGTATATTTAGAGGGGGGGAAGTAATATACTGATCGTAAAGACCCTTTTCATTTGTTGACTAGTGATAATAGAGCCAGTATTAATGAGCAAAATAAGTATTTCTAACAAAGTTTAGAGGGAAAAAGCTAGTAGTTCTTACCATAATAAGTTTACGCATAGAACCACTTCTTTTTTAAAGTTAATATTATTAATGAACCTGTTAAAATTATACGTACTGGAAACCTTAATGATTACTGTAAACTTGGTAATAATTCTATTAGTATTACGGGGCTTTCTAGTGAGGTTTTTTCTCAATCAATTAGTGAACTTAAAAGTAGCTGTAAATCTAGGTATTTGCCGCGCCCAGGTCAGTTAATTCTTCATCGTTATTAGTGATGTTAGGGTATTAGAGCCGTTAAGTAGTGGAGTTTAAAAAACTTTTCTAAACCTAAGCAGGATCTTGCAAACGCGTGTAAGGGTATTGAGAATGCTGTCACTTGCAATAGTAATACTTTTTCCCTTGTCTTTATATATCCACTAAAGGTCTTTATCAATGGCGTATTCATACAATACGTTTACTAAACTACCCTCTTTTCTTTTCTTCGTTAAAGGGTAAACCCCTCGTTTCTATAATTCAACCTTTAACCTAGTTTTAACTTATTTGTTTATTGTTTTCCATATCGCTAAGATCCAATCGTTAAACTATTCGCAACAATCATTAAATACGTTAGGTACTTAGTCGAATTGAGTTTGATTTAAATCGATGATGAAGTAGCTAATATAATTAGTTAGGTGCTTGGAGGTAAAGTTTTCCTTAACGTCTGTAACCCAGAGGTTATCATTGCAGTACTTGATGAATATGATTCTGAAAGCCTTAGTTACTTCCTTTTTAATAGAGTTGTTAACAACGTCGATTTTAACGTTTACAGTAGCTATGCTAACGAAGATCAAAGTAATATAGAGAGGGAAAATAGTGTAAAAGGGTAGGTTATAGGTTATTTTCTGTCAAAGTTATTGTTTGTAATTAAAGGGGTTATAAGACTTAGTCGTTTACGATTTGCGATTTGCAGTAATAGTACTAGCAATAATAGTGATTTAACCGTTTCCCAACTTTGGTAACTTGATAATCCTAAGACTTTTAGCGGTCAATCTCAACGTTTTTCTTCCAAGACTGGTTCAATTAAAATTTCTTGGTGTTTTCAATAGCGATACCATCGCCACTTACAGACTGCCGCAAACAACTGCATAATCTATAACCTCTCCTTACTTACTACCCCAAACAACTACATAACGTATAAATGCACTTCGTAAAAATCTTTCCTCTACCTAGCCTAAACAATACGTAACAACCCGAAAGTAGCTTCTTTTTCTACATAACTTTTCTGTGCTTAACCTATTAAAAACTGATCAATGTTAGTAGGCCTTTATCGTTGCAACATAGTCGATTTGAATCGTGGTCGAAATGACTGGTGTATTGCATTGAAAGTAGTGATGTATTACTTTTAAGTTTGACAGACTACTAGCCGGTCTGCACACTAATTTGTATGGCCAATTGCTTGGCCCGTGCCCTAGTCTAAATTGGGCACCTACTGTACTTGACTTGCAGTTAATACAGTCAAACCCAAAAATAATACAGTTGACTTGCAGTCAGTACAATCAACTTACAGTCAGTATAGTTGACTTGACTGTACTGCACTTGACTGCTGTTCCAACACATTAGTATTAGTAAGTATTCTGTTGGAACAATATTGACTGCTATTTTTAGCAGGTTAATTGCAGTGTAGTCAGTCAACTTTACTGTAAGTAAAGTTGACTGTACGGACTGCAAGTGGAGTGCCCGATTCAGACTAGGGCACGGGCCAAGCAGTTGGCCATACAAATTACTGCGCAGACCGGCTAGCGGTCTGCCAAACCTAGAACAATACATCCATCACTTGACCATTGCAATACTACTGTTACTTCGACCAATCGAATCGACAACGTTGCAACGTCTAAAGCCCTACCAACATATTCGTTGTAGTTTTGTTATCAATTCAAATCGCGTTAGTTAAAGTAACATATAACATGAATAAAATCAATAAAATGTAAATTCTAAGTTGTATAAACCTCTAGCCAGTCCACATCTAAGTTATTATAGGTTAATTTTTGGCTTGTGCCCCATATTGAATTGATACTCTACTTTTGGCATGTAACCACCACCGTGTCACTTTAACTCAGTTGACGGCAGTCATAGATTTGCAATTTATGTATATTCCGGATCCGATATTCCGGATCTGATGCATCCCGGATCCGATTCCGGATACGGCTTGGATCCACAAGCCATACTAAATTAATTAGTCACTACATTCGTTCAACTATCAACCATACTAATTTATGCCAGGTAAGGGTGAGCCCTGTACTTGAAAATGGCAAGCCAAATTTCAGGGCTACCCCTGTATATCCATGTCTTGACAATGAAGCTTCTGATTTCACTGTTGCGATAACTTCAAAGCGTTGCAACAACATCCACTGCAGCCCCCAATTTACCTTTTCCCCCTCTTCAACCCTGCTACATCTTTCAATTGCTTCCAGCACACTCCTCCACACCCATGTCCACCTCTGCTATATAGAGCAGTGGGAAATAGTGGGCAAGATGCACTTCCCTGAGGAGGATGCGCCAGTACTTAAGCAGTGGATTGTCAAGCGTCTTGAGGACATGTTTGTTGCGCCCTCTGCCCGTGTGTCTTGTTTACCGCATGTCTCACTAAAAATCGCCTCACTATCAGATCCGACGCAGATCCAGAAGTCCTTGCAGACTTTGTGCTGGCTCTCCTAGCCAATGTAAACAATGACACAGAGGTTGAGGAGGTCTTTGATGCAGAGATTGGTGCATTCATTAAAGGGGGTATGTTGTGCTGCTGCTGCTGCTGCTGCTGCTGCTGCTGCTGCTGCTGCTGCTGTCACTTCTCCTGTATCTTTGTCACCCAAGACAAGAAACAGGCTGCCACTTTCTACACTGACACTTTCTGCAGATAAGACAGCTTTCACAAACGACGTAATTCGCGCCATCAAGCACCGAAGCTACGTCCCTGGCGCGCGCCCTCCTCCTCCCGAGCCGCAACCATCCGCGGCAATTCCACCGTCCTTCGGTGCCCCGACTCCTACCCAACCCCTTTTACCGACCGGTCCTACGTTAGCTGGGCGCAAGCGAGGCTTCCAAGATCGTGCCGACTTCGATGCGCCAGATGGCCGTGAGCAGTCACAGGGCGGCGGACGCACCTTTAAGTATGCCCGGCGCGGTGGCGGGCGCAGGGGCTATGTTGACCCAGACCGCCCGCAGCTGGTGCAGGAGCTTCAGTATCGTTATAGCCCTCGTGCGCCAGCCTTGAACACGAACGCGCCAGCCTATGCGCCGTGTGGACCCCGTGGCAATATGGCAAGTTTGGGCGCGGCCGGCGACCCGGTGGAAGCCATGAGACTGCTCCAAGAGATGCAGCAACAGATCGGGTTACAATTGGCCAGCTTCCAAAGCTTTCCTCAACAGCAGCCTTACCCTCCTCAGCATCAACCACCGCAGAGGCGTAGAGGCCGGTGCCGAGACTACGACAGCAAGGGATACTGTGCTCGGGGCCACAAGTGCACTTACGAGCATAGCAACGAAGCAGAGGGCGTACTCAACAATTTTCCGGTGCCCCAGATGTCTGGGCAGATTCAGTTACCCCTGGGAGGTCAGTATTTCGATTCCAACATGTCTGTCTGATTTAAACAATCCATTGTCTGGAGCCAGGCCCGCAACGGAACTCCTTGGACCGTTCCTAGGTGAACTTCTGGCGCCATTTCCTCGAGGTTTCGCTGCTTACAACTCGTTTTCTCATGATGGAGCTGTCGAATCCCGAGGTACCGGCAGTGCTGCACCAAGGAGCATTCCCTCTCACCCCAGTTCTGCTTCCAAAGTTTATTTCGGCCGCGATACTCCTACAAGTGGGAGCTCTGGTTCTCAGCAGGATGGAAGTCTCCCCAAGAACGCATATGTGATCCCTGGACTCGGTCTCCTAGTGTCCCAGGGTGACGCCGAGGCTTCTCCTAAAGCTACTGCCGAATATACTCCGCATCACGCATTTGGAATGTCGAGTCTAACACAACTAGCAGACGTCCAGCCAAGCATCGAGAGCTTGTTCCCTAGTCCCACGTTTCTCAACCCGACAAGTGGAGCTGGGTTGGAGCACGGTGACAAGCCAAACAACCGCAAAGACACCCGGCAAGGTCAGCAGCAGCGCACTAAGAATGCTGCTCCGTCACGCGCTCCCTTCTCGCATGTCGGCCTTATGCGCGACAGGACACAGACGACAGTGGTCGTTGAGAAGATACCCGAGGAAAATTTTGAGGAGAAGCAGGTGCGCGACTTTTTTGCGCAATTCGGCAACATTGTCGAGGTCACCATGATGCCATACAAGCGACTTGCGATCGTCAAATATGATACCTGGAACTCAGCCGTGGCCGCGTACAAGTCACCCCGGGTGATATTTAACAATCGGTTTGTCAGGGTATTCTGGTACAAGAAGGAGAGGCACGGGGACTCGATCAACGGCAGTGATGCGAACAGCATCAAGAAGGCTCCATCCGACCGGAACGGAGCACGCGCATCGACAGATGGCGATGAAGAGCCACCAATCGACATGGAGGAGTTCAAGCGGCAGCAGGAAGAGGCACAGAAGGCCCATGAGGAGAAACTGCGCGCCAAGAAGGAGCTATCTGAACAGCAAGCGAAGCTCGAGAAGAAGCGGACTGAGCTGCAGGCCAACCGCGCAGCGCTTCTCGCCAAGTTGGCCCAGAAAAATGCTCCCAAGAACGGCGCCGAAGATGCGGCCGTCAAGGACGAGAGCAGCGCCGAGCTCTCCAAGGAGCTCACCCAGACCGAGGTCCTACGCGCAACGCTGGCGAAGCTGCAGGAAGAGGCTAAGACCATAGGCATCGACCCCAATGCCCACCTCGATGAGGACACGATAATACCGACTTCGCACACTGACTACAACCCCTCCTACCCTGCCCGCGGCCGTGGCAGCTACTTCGGCCGAGGTGCTCCTCGCGGGTTCTACGCACCCCGCGGGTCGTACCGAGGCCGGGGCCGCGGCGGCGGACCTCCAGGGGCCGGCGGCGGCGACATCCGTGTCGCCTACGCCGCCTACTCGCTCGACAACCGGCCCAGGAAGGTCGCGCTGACGGGCGTAAATTTCACCGTGCCCGACAAAGACGAGGCGCTGCGCCAGCACCTGTTTAGCCTGGGGGAGTTCGCGGCCGAGATCCAGGCCACGTCAGCCACAACGGTCGTAACCTTTGGCGACCGCAAGGCCGCCGAGAAGTTCCACCACACCGTCGCCGACGCGCTCGCGAAGGGCGGGGACAAGGTCGAGCTGGCGTGGGTCGCGAACACGGCGAGTCCGCCTGCTGGAGGCGCGGTGGCTAAGATCGAGGCGAACGGCGACGGCGGTGGCGGCGCGAACGGTGGCAGTGGAGCGGCAAGAGGATCGATTGACGAGGGCTTGGACGCCGTGATGGCGGATGCAGCGGATGGTGGCAAGCAGCAGCAGATTCAACAGAGCAACGGGCCGTCGCATGCCGAGGAGGACTATGATGTTGCCGGCGACAATGAGTGGGATATCAGCTAGGGCCCCATCCGGAACCAACGGTCCGGCGTTATTGGCCATCATCGTCCTCCCTACGACAGCTGTCGCAAAGCCAGGGTTCAACAGGGATAGTCAGGCATTGTTTCGCGCTTATGCATGGCAGGCGTTCAGTGGCCATAAACCTCATGGATAGGGAAGGCGAAACGGCGAATGGCATAGCAAGAGAATGCTTCTTGGGGTGGCCCGATAGGGTCTAGGCTCTGTGTATTGTTCTGTTGGACACACATGTTATGTCGGTCTGATGGAGAAGAGGACAGGAACTGCAGCAGAATACCTAGTGCAGCAGCAAATATCACAACCATCAGAAAAGGCCTGTCTCGGGACTTTGTGTGAGTAGGAGTAGGTTGCGGGAACGAAAGAAGTTCCCATCAATTTACACCTACACAGATAGCCACCCAATAGTCCTCAAAACAGTCCAAGCGGCACATACCATGCTGGACTGTCCTCTTCTCTCAAGTTCACATCTGGCTACCACCAAGCTACCCATTCCCCCCGCCGGACGTCACGAAACCTCTGTTGAAGCGAGGCCTGGCGTCCCAATCCCACGTTAGCAAAAAAAAAAAGCAAAAATGATTTATTTGGCTCCACACCAAAAACAGGGAGCGCTGTTGTTGAACTCCTGAGCTTCCGGTTCCATATTTGCTCAGCCTCCTTCCCTCGTGTCCCTGGGTATCGATCGTTGAGATGGAAATATGATGCACCGTCTTGACTGTCCTGCGTGCTTCTTCTTTTTTTCTTTTTTTCTTCGCGCCCATGGATCCCGAATCGGGGGCGTTGAGACCAAGAATAAGAATATTTGCTCTGGGTTGCGCCTTTTTCCCTGCTGGTGCCGATGTGTGGGGTCGAAAAGCAGGAAGAGAGAACCGGAGAAA